>PVKP010012544.1:0-57998 GCA_004027715.1 Plecturocebus donacophilus
TTCAGGTGTCACAATGTTTCTGGTTTCAACTTACATGGCAACTTTTTCTTACTTATTCATTGCTTTATTTATCTCCCCCCTTAATTTTTCTCTTCCTTTTTTAGAATTTTCCCTCTTTGTTCTTCACTCTTCTTATATATCTTCTCCTTTTGCAAGGCTACAACTACCATCCATATGTTGATAACACCTACTTCTCTATCTGCACCTCTGACATCTCACCAAGGCCCTAAATCCATATTTCTTTCTACTGAGTTCATGATTCTTCTCATAAAACCAACTCTTCTGTATCATCATTCTCTTTCCACAATGCCACAAGTTATCAACTCCTCAAACATAAAAAAATATCAACCCTCCTCATCTTACAGTCCCAGAAAGAAACTAGTCATCGACTAATTCAGACATCCCTTAGAAAGGCCTGTAAATTTTGACTCTTTTTCTCATCCTCTCTGTAATCGTCTCTGTCCAGATCTTTACCATTTTTCCTAATGTATGGAAACTACTTCTCTGAATATTTTCTTTTACTTCTATTTATCTAATCTACTGATTCCAAAATTACCTTCTTTAAAAACACAGGCATAGCTCAGAGATATGCAAGTGTGCTTCCAAACCACCACAATAAAGCAAATATTGCAGTGAGTCCAGTGCAGTTTTCAGTTTCCCAGGACATGTAAAAGTTATATTAACACTACGCCATTTTCCATTAAGTGTGCAGTAGCACTATGTGTAAATAACGATGTACATGCATTAATTTAAAACTCCTTTATTGCAAAAAAAAAAATGCTAGCAATCATCAGAGCCTTCAGCAAGTTGTAATCTTTAGCCAGTGGTGGGTCTTACCTAAGCATTGATGGCTACTGGACTGATCAGGGTGGTGGTTGCTGAAGGCTGGGCTGACTATTATAATTTCTTAAAATTAAACAAAAAAAATTCTCCCACAACTACTGACTTTCCTTTTTATAAAAGTTTTCTCTGTAGCTTGTTATGCTGCTTGACAACATTTTAGCCATAGTATAATTTCTTTCAAAATTGGAGTCCATCTTCCCAAATCCTGCTGCTGTTTTATCAATAAAGTTTGTATATTATTCCAAATACTTTATTGTCATTCTTACAATGCTCATATCATTTTCACCAGGAGTGGATTCCATCTTAAAAAACTATTTCTTTGATCATCCATAAGAATGATTCCTGTTCCATTCAAATTTTATCATGCAGTTGAGGCAATCCAGTCACATCTTCAGATTCCACTTCTTATTAGATGTCTCTTGCTATTTCTACCACATTTGCAGGTACTTCCTCTGCTGAAGTATTTAGTTCTTTAAAGTCATTTATGAGGTTTACAGTCAACTTCTTCCAAACTCCTGTTAATGTTGATATTTGACCTTCTCCCATGAATCACAAATGTTTTTAAAGACATCTAGAATGGTGAATTCTTTTCAGAAGATTTAAAATCTACTTTACCCAGATCCATTAGAGTCACTACCTATGACAGCTATAGCTTTAAGAATTGTATTTATGAAATCATAAGACTTGAAAATCAAAATTACTCCTGACCCATGGCCTGCAGAATGGATGTTATGTTAGCAGGCATGAAAATGACATCATGTCCTGTACATCTTTATCAGTGTTCTTGGGTGATCAGTGTCATTGTTAGTGAATAGTAATATTTCTGAGCAGTAGGTCTCAATAGTGGGCTTGAAATATTTAGTAAACTATGCATCAAACAGATGTGCTGTCATCCATCTTTTGTTTTTCTATCTATACACCACAGGTGGAGAAGATTTAACATAATTCTTTTTTAAAAAAATTTATTTATTATACTTTAAGGTACATGTGCAGATTGTGCAGATTTGTTACATAGGTATATACATCCATGGTGGTGGTTTGCTATACATTACACGTGTCTCCTAGTGCTAGCCCTCCCCAATACCCCACCCTCTGCTATTCCTCCCCTAGACCCCCACCTGCCAGGCCCTGGTGTGTCATGTTCCCCTCCCTGTGGCCATGTGTTCTCATTGTTCAACACCCACTTATGAGTGAGAACATGCAGTGTTTGGTTTTCTGTTCTTGTGTTGAGAATGATGGTTTCCAGTTTTATCTATGTCCCTACAAAGGACAAGAACTCATCCTTTTTATGGCTGCATAGTATTCCATGGTATTCTTAAGGACCCTAGGATTAAGGGAATTGTAAATAGGCATTGGCTTCAACTTAAAGTCACCAGCTGAATTCACCCCTAGCAAGAGGGTCAGACTGTACTTTGAAGCTTTGAAGCCAGGCATTGATTTATCTAGCTGTGAAAGTACGCAGTGGCATCTTCTTTCAATAGAAGTCTGTTTCATCTGCATTGAAAATCTGTTGTTTAGCCAGATTTATCAATGTTCCTAGCTAGATCTTCTTGATCACTTGCTACAGCTTCTCCATCACCACTTGCTGCTTCACCTTGCAGTTTCACATTACGAAGATGGCTTATTTCCTTAAACCTCATGAACCAACTTTTGCTAGCTTCCAGCTTTTCTTGTCACATCTTCACCTCTCTCAGGCTTCATAGAATTAAAGAGCACCTTTCTTTGGATTAGGCTTTGGCTTAAGAAAATGTTCCGGCTAGTGTGATTTTCTATCCAGATCACTCAAACTTCCTCCATATCAGCAATAAGGCTATTTTGCTTTCTTTCATTTATGTGTTCACTGAGTGAGCACTTTTAATTTCCTTCAAGAATTTTCCCTTTGCATTCATAACTTGGTTGTTTGACACAAGAGACCGAGCTTTTGGCCCATGGGGTCTTTAGACATGGCTTTCACACTAAGTTTAATCATTTTTGATATTTGATTAAATGTGAGACATATGGGAAACTTCCTTTCATTTGAACACTTAGAGATCTTTGTAACATTATTAATTGTCCCAATTTCAATACTGTTGTTTCTCATAGAATACGGAGGCCAGAGGGAAAGGAGTCAGCAGAACCGTCAAAACACACACTATATTTGTTAAGTTTGCCAGCTTTTATGGGTGCAGTCCAGGGTGTCCCAAAACATTACTATAATAACATGAAAGATCACTAATCACAGATCACCATAACAGTTAATTTTTAATTACCAAATATTACAAAGTTGGAAATATTGTGAGAGTTACCAAAATGTAACACAGAGACACAAAGTGAGCACATGCCATTGGAAAAATGGTGTCAATATACTTGTTCCATGATGAGTTGCCACAATCTTTCAATTTGTAAAAAATGCAATATCTGCAAAGCGCAATATAATGAAATTCAATAAAATGAGGTATACCTGAAATTACTAAGATTCAAAATTCTGTCCTTGAGAACCTGAAAGATTCTAAATTTGAAAATAAGCATTCAGTTGTGTTATGTTTCCTCTACTTATTAAGGCAATGTAATGGTTACTAAATTTTAATTTAAAAATTCAATTAACTCAGTGCTCTGAGCTTTCCAGTTGACAGATATTTTATTGTATGTGACTTACATAAAGTTACAAGGCATATATAACCATCACTGGCAGCAGTAAAAGTGAGTCATGTAGTGACCCAGACCACCGAATATTGATTTCTTGAAAGGCATTATAGTGAATTGATTATAATCAGGGTTTCTGGATTCAACCGGCTAGTGGTTACATTCTGTTTTTTCTACTTGCTGACTGCATGACTGGTGCATATAGCTTCACTAAGCCTCAGTATTTTTATTTTTAAAGAGAGGATAACATTCCTGCTTACAGGGTTACTATGAGAATTAAATGCAATATTTCATGTAAAGCATCTAGAACAGTGCCTAGTACCCAGTGCATACTCAATAAATGTTAGCTTTTTCTGTCTCAACAAAGTAAATCATTTCTTTATTCAGTGTGTCCTCAGATTTTACTACCATGCCAGGTGCTGGTTAGATTCTGAGAATAAAATTCAAGGACTAGACTTTTCTTCTATGATATGCTAATAATCCAGTGAACATAATAAAAAATATACACTAATTTCTGTTGTACAGTTTGTTGAGAATTTTATAATACAAAATACTGGAATAATTCTTTAAAAAAGGAGAGTAATGCTTTAGAGGTGGTGGTGCTTAGAAGTAAAACTTTTAATTATTCATTCAATAATTGTTTGTTAAAATCTTACTATGTGACAAAGCTTGTAGTAGAGGCGAAAGACATAAAATTAATAGAGATAGTTCCTGACCTTAATAACATCTCGATTTAGTAAGAGAAGTAGACATACAGTGACACAAATTAAAATATGCCATGGTGAATGTTTTGATTTAAAAATAAGTAAAATAGTGCAGGATGTCATGCTTAACTCTGGCAGGCGTTTCCAGAGATGATGTAACAGTTTAGCTGTGTATAGAAGTGTAAACTGGAATGTGGCTCAAAGGGAGGAAAGACTTCGAGGCAAAAGAAACAATAACTGAAAAAAAAAATCCAAAAAAGGATTATGCAGAGGCAGATCTACCATGAAGCAGATGAAATATAAGTTTCAGAACCTACAACTTAGAGATGCATCTTCTATTTCTCCATGTGTCCTTCTCCAAGGCAGTAGGAGTAAACAGGAAAACAGGAGACCGGCTCTTGATGGCGGTGCTGATACTGTAGGAGGGCTGACAGGCTTTCATCACTACTTCTATCTATGTCTGGTTCCATCAGCAGGCCGCCCCCAGTGTACCTCAACAATCATCCCAACCCTATCTTAGATTTCAACAAAACAATAACACTGTTGTGCACCATCACGGGGTCACTGCCATTAGATTATGGCCAACTGGTCCCTCAAATCCCCAGGATCATGAAGATGGAACAGAATGAGAGTGCCAGGTGGTGCAGAGGCAAGCAAAGATCTGTCTGTGCTCTGCTGGACGTAGGGAGAGCACATGACTGGAGTTCTTAGGAGGCTTGTTGCTGAGTCAGAAATGCATCTGAGCAGAACCAAAAAGAAACGTACAGATGAGTACTACCAAAAATTGAGTCTTGAAACTGAAAACAGTTCTTCTACTCTGTCAACAAGAAACAAATCTAGATTAACAATGCCAGAGGAAATTCAGAATAATAGTGCTATTCTACAGAAAGTATTAAAAATAATTGCACATGAAAAAATGACAAAAGAATTTATAGCCTTAAAATTTAGGTAAAGAAGTATTAAAAAGCTATGTCAGGATATTAGTTAATTAAAAATGTTAACTGTCTGGATTGTTTTTATAGTTTTGGTATTTGTCAGCTTTAAAAAATTTATAATTTAGCATAATTATGTGTTTATAATTTTGTGATTTTATTTTCATAACAAGAATCCCTCACTTTACACAAGCAAGTGACTCACAAAAACTAGATTTCTTCCTGATTTGTGGTGCTAGAAATCAAAGGTAAACATTTTCCCCCTGGTAATTTTCTCCTTTTCTCCATGGGATTTCTAATTTAAAAAAGCTGAATAAAAGACAATAGAGAAATGTGTATGTGTACAAACACACCCACACACACAAACACACATATATATAGGCATAACTCTTTTTTTTTTTTTTTTTTTTTAAGATGGAGTCTTTCTCTGTCACCCAAGCTGGAGTACAGTGGTGCGGTCTTGGCTCACTGTAACATACACTTTCCAGGTTCAATCAATTCTCCTGCCTCAGCCTCTTGAGTGGCTGGGATTATAGGTGTGTACCACCATGTCCTGCTAATATTTGTATTTTTAGTAGAAACAGGGTTTACCATGTTGGCCAGGCTCATTTCGAAATCCTGACCTTAAGTGATCTGCCTGCCTCGGCTTCCCAAAGTGTTGGGATTACAGGAGTGAGCCACTGCGCACAGTTTAGGCATAACTCATTTTATTGTTATCAGAGATATTGGATTTTTTTTTTTTTTTTTTTTTACAAATTGAAGGTTTGTGGCAACTTAGTGAGAAGCAAAGCGATTGGCATTATTTTGCTAACAGCATGTGCTCACATTGTGTCTCTGTGTCATGTTATGGTAATTCTCAGAATTGCTCAAACTTTTTAATTAGTATTACATCTCCTATGGTGATCTTTTATCAGTGACCTTTAATGTTACTATTGTAATTGTTTTGGGACGCCACAAACTATACCCATAAAAGACAGCAAACTTAATCAATAAATGTTGCATGTGTCTGACTGCTCCTCTCACCAGCAGTTTCTTGTTTCTCTCTCTTTAGGCCTCCTTATTGCCCGAGACACAACAATATTAAAATTAGGCCAATTAATAACTCTACACTGGCCTCTAAGTGTTTAAGTGAAAGAAAGAGTCTCACATATCTCACTTAAAATCAAGAACTAGAAGTGATTAAGTGATGAAGACATGATGAACTGAGAGGTCAAAAACTTGGCTTCTTGCAGCAAACATTAAGCCAAATAGTAAATGCAAAGGGAAAGTTCCTGAAAAAAAATTAAAAGTACTGCTCCAGTGAAAAAACAATGACAAGAAAGCAAAACAGCCTTATTACTGATGTGGAGAAAGTTTGAGTGGTCTGGATAGATCAAACTAGCCACAGCATTCCTTTAAGCCAAAGCACAATCCAGAAAAAGGCCCTAACTCTTCAGTTCTGTGAAGGCTGAGCAAAGTGAGGAAGTGACAGAAGAAACACTGGAAGCTAACAGAGGTTAGTTCATGAGGTTTGAGGAAAGAAGACATCTCCATAATATAAAAGTGCAAGGTGCAAGTGCTAACAGAGAAGCTGCAGGCAGCAGTTATCAAAAACATCTAGCTAGAAACATTGATTAAGCTGGTCAAACTAAATGACAGATTTTCAATGCAGACAAAACAGACTTCTATTGGAAAAAGATGCAACCTAGGACTCTGAGAGGTAGAGAAGAGAAATTATTGCCTAGATTCAGGCCTTCAAAGTACTGGCTGATCCTCTTGTTAGGGGTGAACTCAGCTGGTGACTTTAAGTTGAGGCTGATGTTCATTTACCCTTCCCAAAATGGTAGGATCCTTAAGAATTATTTTACATGTTTCCGGCCGCTGTTCTATAAATGAAACAACAAAGCTTAGATGACAGCACATCTGCTTGAAACATGATTTACTGAATGTTTTAAGCGCACTGTTGAGGCCTACTGCTCAGAAAAAAGGTTTCCTTTCCAAATATGACTGCTCATATTTGGAATATGCCTTGTCACGTAAGACCTCTGATGAAGAAGTACAAGATGAATATTATTTCCATACCTGCTAACACAACTTCCATTCTGCAGCCCATGAATAAAGGAGCAATGTTGACTTTTAAGTCTTATTATTTCAGAAATACATTTCTTAAAGGTAAAGCTGTCATAGGTAATGATTCATTTAATGGATCTGGGAAAAGTACATTAAAAATCTTCTGGAAGAAATTCACCACTATAGATGCCATTAAATATTTGTGATTCATGGGTGGAGGTCAAAATATTAACTTTAGGCCACGTGTGGTAGTTCATGCCTGTAATTCTAGCACTTTAGGAGGCTGAGGCAGGTGAATCACTTGGGCTCAGGAGTGCAAGACCAGCCTGGGGAAAAATGGTGAAACCCTGTCTCTACCAAAAATACAAAAATAAAAAAACATAGCCAAATGTGGTGACGCACATCTATGGTCCCAGCTACTTGGGAGGCTCAGGTAGAAAAATTGCTTGAGCTCGGGAGTGAAGGTTGAAATGAGCCAAGAGCATGAAACTGCACTCCAGCCTGAGCAACAGAGATCCCATTTCAAAAAAAAAAAAAAAAATCAGTATCGATTCCAGCCCTTGTGAATTGTGAAGGTCAAGACTGCAGTGGATGAACTGATTGCAGATATACTGGAAAAAGCAAAAAAAAAAAAAAAAAAAAAAAAACAGAATTAGAAACAGAGCCTGATGATGTGACTGAAATACTGCACTCTCATGATAAAACTTGAACAAATGGAGTGCTTCTTCTTCATAAGCAAGGAAAGTGGTTTCTTCAGGTGGAATGTACTCATAATGAAGATACTGTGAACACTGTTGAAATGACAACAAAGGATTTAGAATATTATATAAACTAGTTGATAAAGCAGTAGCAGTATTTGAGAGAATTGACCTCAGTAACAGAAAGAAGTTCTACTGTGTCTAAAACACTGTCAAACAGCAGTATGTGCTACAGAGAACCTTTTAGTAAAAGGAAGAGTCAATCAATTAGCAAACTTCATTGTTGTCTTATTGTAAGAAATTGTCACAGCCACACAGCCTTCACCTACCACCACCCTAATCAGTTAGCAGCCATCAACGCGGAGGCAAGACCCTCTACCAGCAAAATGGTTACAACTCACTAAAGGCTCCAATGATTGTTAGCATTTTATTTTTTTTAGCAATGAAATATTTTTAATTCAAGTATGTACACTGGTTTTTTTTTTTTTTTTTTAGATATAATCCCATTGTATACTTAATTGAATACCACAGGATGTAAATATAACTTTTACATGCAGTGGGTAATCAAAAACTTGCCCCATTTGCTTCATTGTGATATTTACTTTATTGTAGTGTTCTAGAACCAAACTCTCAATATCTCCAAGGTATGTTTGTATTGTTCCACACATGGTTCCAGGAAAACGTATTTGGATATCAGAAAAACTGGAGACAGAATTAGATGCACTCAGAAGAGACGATCTAGGATGCTGAGATTGTAAAATTTGTAATATGCAAGATGCTGCTCAATAAGCCTTACCCAGGTTATGAGAAAACTTGAGTCATTGATTAAGTTAAACATAAAATGTTAGCATCATCAGTCCACTGACACTGCTCTTTTAGGTCTCACTTGCTCACTTACACACTTACTGCTTCATTTCACTGCCTTTTTCTCATTCTCCATTTTCATGTCCTTTCCACCAAGGCAGCATTCTAATGTATTTGTCTATCTTTTAAAAAATATTCTTTTCAAGAAAATATTGGTGTTTTGCCCTCAGACATTTTAAATTTACACAAAAGGGCCGGGTGTCCTGGCTCACACCTCTAATCCCAGCACTTTGGGAGGCTGAGGTGGGCAAATCACCTGAAGTCAGGAGTTTGAGGCCAACACTTTGAAACCCCTTCTCCATTAAAAATACAAAATTATCCAGGCATGGTAGCGTGCACCTATAATCCCAACTACTTGGGAGGCTGAGACAGGAGAATTGCTTGGAAGAGGAGGTGGAGGTTGCAGTGAGCTGAGATTGTGCCACTGTACTCCAGTCTGGGCGGCAGAGCGAGACTCCGTCTCAAAAAAAAAAAAATTCACATAGGAGAGTTATTTTATTAAATAGTTTGTTCTATTTACTCAGCACTATGCTTTTGTGATCCATCTACATTACTCTGTGTACCAGTCTAGGTTTGTAACACTTGCATAGTTCTTCCTAATGTTCATCCACTGTATTTTACCTCTCTATTCTCCATGTTATAAGCCTCTGGATTTCTCCATAATTCTTTGTATTTCCATCAGCTCTCTGCAGAAACAAATAACCCGGAGTAAACATCCTTTTTCTACCTTTAATGAGTCTGTGTAAGAATTTTGGGGGGACGTAAATGAAAGTGAGTGATGGTCTTCAACAAGTGTGCTTAAAGAGCCCTCCTGTTTTTTGTTTTGTTTTTATTTTTTTTTGACTCACTAATGAATCTGTAACATTTAGAACAGTACATGCCATACAGTGGTGCTCAGTAATACATTTAATTTTGTTTCCAGTCTGTTGAATATCTAATATCTGCTGAATGGATGAATTAATGAATAAATAAATACAGAATAAATGAATATCCTGGCCTTGATGAGACAGGAAGGGTAAAGAAGGGTAGGGTCTCCGGTAAGGGCTCCACCCTTGGCCTTGTGCCCATGGACCTAAGTGAGAACAGGCACTTCTGTTTTTGTGCCCAAATGTTGCATGTTCCAAGACCACTCTGGCCTTCCTCACCTCCATCCTAGGCTCATATAAACCCAAGAGAACTGAGCACGCACACACACAAGTGACTAGATGTCAAGGGGAGCAGAAGAGCACCCTGACAGACACCAGCAGATGTCGGCAGGCCATCCACAGTAGGACAATGTGGAATTCAGTCAAGGGCAATCAGAGGAGAGTCTGGCTACTGGGCAGCCCGACTCCAGGGGAAGACCACCTTCCCACTCCATCCCCCTTCTGGCTCCCCATCCACCTCACTGAGAGCAACTTCCACCACTCAGTAAAACTTTGCACCTATTCCCCACGCCCACGTGTGATTCAATTTTCTGGTACACTAGGGCAATAACTCAGGATACAGAAAGCCCTGTGCCCTTGCAATAAGGCAGAGGTCTAATTGAGCCAATTCACACAAGCTGCCTGCAGATGGCAAAACTGAAAGAGCACACTAACACACACCCACTGGGGCTTCAGGAGCTGTAAACACTCAAACCTAAATACTCCCATGGGGTTGGAACACAAAAACACTCCCCACGACCTGCCCATCTGCATGCTCCCCCTTGAGATTTGAGCAGCAGGGCATCAAAGAAGTGCGACATACTCCTGTTGCAAGCCCTGCGAGGAGGATAAGGGAACTCCTCTCATTTCATCTGGAGCCTCGCCTGGGATACAGAAAGGTGACTGCAAATGCAAAACTGTATGATCTGCTTCTTTTCCAAAACCCTGCCACGTCTCTCTTTCCTGTGGGGGGAGAAAGCAACTCAGTTTTTCTTTACAGAAGTTTAACCACCCTAAGTGGGATGGTCAAAATCCCCAGACTTCCTCATTTCTCTTTCTCTTTCTCATGGTTTGAAATAGCTCTAGTCTCTTCTTTTGTACTGTTAAGAGTTTTGCCACAGGCTTTGACAATGTTACTAAGTAAAATGAGTGGTTGGCTTAGCCACCAAAGGTGCAATCAGAGCAATTGTTCTTAGAAGTACCATCTCCACTTTCACCCTGACAGCTAGAGGCACATGGCTCAGGGTACTCTCCCTTACCCTTTCCCCTCCTAGTTCAGGCATCTGGGCATGTCCACAGCATACAAAAGCCATGCCCAACAACCACAAGGGATGGGAAAGAAAACCGTAGTCGCTGCTGGGACCCAACAAGGCTGACACTTGGGAGCTTCTCGCCCACCATATGCCGATAGAACCTTTCTCCACTGGCCAAGGAATTCAGCGTGGTCTGAACGGGGTGGGGGAAGGACACAAAGATTAAAGACACCCACTTGCACTAAGCAAGGTCTTCTCCCAGTACCTCCCCCTTTTGCCCCTTTGTTTTTCTCTTTTTTCTTTTCTAAGTGAGAGGGCTCCCCTTTCCCAGCAATCTGATTCTGATGGAAGTTAACAGGAACAACCCCTGCTGACTGACAGCTACAAATTCAGCAGGGCTCATTTGAGACACTTTTACAGCTACAAACAGCCCCTGAAATAGTTTTTCAGTCCCAACCTTGATTCCAAGCCTCAGATTGAGGCCCTAAAAAGGAAAACCAGGTCTGAGGGATCCAAAGCAAGGCAATAGGCACAGTGTAAATGAGCAGGACCAACTCCTGCTTACTGAACCCCCAACCCACGGAAGGAGAGCATGCTCAATGGCATACACAGGTGCATGGAACTCAAAGATTGTCAACAGCAGGGGGAAATGGAGGCATAGGTAAGGGCAGTTAATTCCTATTCTCTAGGGTTTCCTGCTTCATGGGTACATACCACACTGGTACCTATGGCTAGCACCGCCAAGGTCGCAAGGACTCAGGGATAGAAGGATGGCAGGGAAAAGGAGGACACTCACATTCTCTCTCTATCACACCCTGAGTATTCCCTGAAAGAAGGAAGGGAAATGAGGAATGCTTTTATTCCCTGTCTTTCAAAATGAGCAACAAGCTCTCTTTACCACCCCTAGATTATACTTCTTGTAGTGTATCCTGAACGATTGGGACTGACCCTCAGAATCAGAGGAAAAAAACCTCATAGCCCTCTGCACAAAGGCTTGTCCAAATAATGATTTACAAGAAGAACTGGCTTGGTCTCAGGAAGGAACCATTCATTCAATACCATCCAGTAGTTAGAACTTTTCAGTGGCTATGAGAACAGATGGTTTGAGACCCCATATGTGCAGTCTTCCTATACCTTTCAAGGCAGTCCAGACCTTTGCTGACAGTGTAAAATTGATCCAGCCCCCATTTGCCATCTCAGGTAAGACTGCAAGGGGCAAACCCAGGGAATTAAAGAAATGAGTCCTAGAGGCACCCCCAGCCCTACTTCTCTGGATTTACCCTGACCTACCCATTCAGCTTCAGCCTCTCACTTGCCCCCTCTTAGAAATCTTCACCCTAAATAATCCCCAGTCTCACTCTTGTCCCTCCAAGAGTTGCCCAGTAAATTTGGGCCTGTTAAGGTCCAAGTTTCCTTCTCCCTACAAAACTTAAAGCAAATTAAGAGGGATCTTTGCAACTTTCAGATCACTCTGATAGAGATATAGAGGCTTTCCTGAATTTCACCCAAATATCTGAACTCTCCTGGAGAGATGGTATGCTACTTTTGAATCAGACCCTGACAGACACGGAGAAACAGGGTGCTCTGCAAGCAGCAGATAGATTTGGGGATGAGCTTTGCATCACATCTAGTATCAGGGAAGGGGGCAAATATCCAACAGGAAGAGAAGCAGTACCAGTGAATGACTCTAAGTGGGATCTCGATGCCAAGATGGAAGACTGGAAGAGGAGACACTTTCAGGTGTGTATATGGAGGAAGGCTTACCTAGAGCTAGGGCTAACTCTCTCAATTATACTAATTTGTCCATGATTGACCAGGGATTTGATGAAAATCCCACTGCCTTCCTGGGAAGGCTAAGAGAAGCCTTGGTAAAGCACATGTAGCTATCTCTTGATTCAGTAAAAGGACAGCTAATCCTAAAGGATAAATTTATTACTGAAGCAGCCCCTGATATCAGGAGGAAGTTGCAGAAATGGGCCCTGAGACCAGACAGTACATTAGAGGGCCTCCAGAACGTGGCCACTTCAGCCTTTTACAATAGAGAAAGAGATGCACAAGAAAGAGGCACAAGTGTTAATGGCCCACAATCCCTAGAATTCCCAGGGTTACATCTATTAACTGCTAAAGATATGGCAAGAACAGTTATCTCTCTTTGGAATTTTAACCCTCCCTTACAAGTTATAATTTCTTTCACCAGTGTGGAACAGCTTAGAGTAAAATGTTGTTGTTAGTATATTTCACTTCTTCTCTCTGTATCTTTGGCAAAAAAATAAATAAATCTTTCCTTGTGTAATACACATGTTTAATCCATGCATACTTAAACATGTGTATTATTCTTTTTTTGTTTTTTCTCTCTCACTCAGAGGCCATTAAACTCCAAACAGGCAGGCAACCGGAGCTGCGGACAATGCCCTCACCTTTGCCAGAAACCCTTAGATAGACCTCTGGTAGGAATCTGACTGCAATTTTCCCCAAAACAACCCCCACTGTCAGCAGAAAGTAGCTAAGACCAGTTGTCATCCATATTCTAATGGCAGTTGGATATACCTCTTCAGAGAAGGGAAATGATATGAGCGAGGGGGGAGGAAAGTGCTGGGTAGAAAAGGGCAGGGTCCCTGGCTAGGCGTCCACCCTCAGGCTTGTGCCCACAGACCTAAGTGAGAATAGAAACTCCTTTATTCAAGCCCAAATGTTGCATTTTCCAGGACCACTCTGGCCAGCCAGGCCCCCAGCCTGTTCCCATATAAACCAGAGGGAACTTAGTGGGCACACATACAAGCAGCTGGACATCGAGAGGAGCAGAGGAGCAGAAGAGCACATCAACAGACAGCAGCAGATGCAGCAGGCCATCGACAGCAGGCAATGTGGAATTCGGTCTGGACAGCAGAGGAGAGTCCAGCTATTGGAGGCCCAACTCCATTGCCCTTCTGGTTCCCCATCCACCTCACTGAGAGCAACTTCCACCACTCAATAAAACCTTGCACCTATCCTCCAAGCCCACCTGTGATCCTATTTTTCTGGTACACTAGGGCAGAAACTTGGGATACAGAAAGCCCTCTGCCCTTGTGATAAGGCAGAAGGTTCAAGTGAGCTCATTAGCACAAGCAGCCTGCAGATGGCAAAACTGAAAGAGCACACTGTAACACATGCCCACTGGAGCTTCGGGAGCTGCAACACTCAACCCTAGATGCTGCCTTGGGGTCGCAGTCAAAAAAACGCTTCCCACAACTTGTCTGTCTGCATGCTCCCCTAGGGGTGTGAACAGCGGGGCACCAAACAAGTGAGCCATACCCCTGTCGCACACTCCATGAAAGGGATAAGGGAACTCCTCCCATTTTATTGAGAGCTGACATTCTAGGAGTGAGAAATAGGAAATAAACAAATAAATATAAATATAAGTAATAAAGGCTATAAAGGAAAACAGGGAAGATAGGGAAGATTTTTTTCCAAGATGGTAGATTGGAAGCATTGCTAGCTTGCCTCCTTCACTTGGAAAGACAAAATGCTGTTTAGAGACTCATGCTGTGAACTTTCATTCAAGAAGCAAAACAAGAACTTCACAGGAAAACTGAAATCACAGACCCTTTGAAAAACTCAGTAGGCTGCAGCCTACACTGTGAGCTGGGAGGAAAACTGTGAGTCTTCAGAGTTTCAGAAGAGGAGAGACTGAGTCTGGGATACACAGTTCCACTGAGGAACCTGGCACTCCAGGCTGTGGGGCAAGGCCTTAACCCTAACCAGCACTGGAGCTGACTCAGTGAGCATGGGGAGTATATGAGGAATGCCATCAGAATGTACTTTGCATGCACTCCCAGAATTGAGTGAGGACAAAGGGAAGCCATTCCTGATTCTGCCTCACAGGAAACCTTGTGGAAGTCGATCAGCTAATTCAGGCCGTGGACACAGGTTAAGAGAAGCTCCTAACTGAGATATGCAATATAATCCTCAGTGGGGATGCATTCCTCTGGCCAGAACAGAGATAAAGGGAAAGTGTGTGATACATACAGGCACAGAAGCTGGGCGCCCGTGCTATGTGGGCCCACAGAGAGGAACGTGTCCTGAAACTGTGTTTCTGTCCTGGTGAGAAAGGCTTATAGTCTGGGGCAGTTTTGTGCTCTGCGTACAGACTGCCTGGAACCTAGCTAGCTACTGCTCGTGGAACTCTATGGGTGTGAGACCTGCCCTCCCGTGTGCATGAGAGCTGGGTGGTGCTTACTGCTGCCTGCCACTCCCCATTCTCCATGCTGATTTTTCTACAGCAAAGGCAGCTGTGCTCCTCCCTGGAACATTATCACAGTGGCCAGAGAACTGGCCTCTGATTCCCCATTGCAGTCCCTGCTTGCACTCAAACATAGAGAGCCAGAGCACAGACTTGTCTGGTCCAGCCCCTACCTGGCTTTGCCCATCTACCCATGCTGATAGCTTAAAACAAAGGACAGAAACTTTTGGGAGCTCCATGGCCCTGCCCATTGCCTGAGACCCCAGAGAACCTCCCCTGGGAAACATAAGGCAAGCACAAATCTCACCATTACCAATGCAGCTGATGCTCTTTTGCAAGTGCCATTTTCTGGCTGGAGGCCAACTGACCCAGTCCATTACAGCATCTGTAAGCAGAATTACACAGCATCCAAAAGGAAAAACCTTTTTCATGACTTCAGCTCTTACCACTGCCTGCATCACCCTGCTAACCAGGGGTCTCGAGTTTGTCCATGTGATTAGTTCGAGACTACTACAACTGGCATTTGAGAAGGCCAAAACACTAAGGTTATTTATAACCAGAGAGGTTTCACAGAGTCTGTGTTACCATTCCTGCACCATCCTCATCAGAGCTAGTGCTGGCACCTGCTGCTGAGAGAAATGAGGACAGATCACATCACTGAATCCCTTGCAGATATTCCCTAGCCCCACCATTGAGTGCAGCAGTCCCACTGGATGGCTAGACCCAGAGGAGCAGCAGGAGTCACTGTAGTCTGGCCTTCAGGAGGTTCCTACTCCTAGGGGATGAAGGAGTGCATCACATCAAGGGAGCACCCTGAGAGATGAAAGAGTTCAGATGGCAGGGTTTGAGTCCCAGAACTTACTGTTTGTGAGAAGTTTCTTTCAGCAAAGACACCAGTTCAGTGCTAGGCTCAGTAGGAAAAGTCTGCAGCTCTACCCCAACAGTCAGGTAGCCCTCATGCTTGTAAAAGGTATTAAAGAAGGGGACTTCTTCCCATCAGCCACCACTGCAGACAAAGCTGAGGCTTCTCCTACGGGAGCTCAGCATGGGTGCCCCTGTAAACAGCCTTTCTGGAACACTTCATGGTGACTGCGTTCCCACAGGAGGAGTACCCTCCAGGTTCAGGCTTGCACAGGGGTAGAATCACAATCCCTTTCTACATGGAACATTGGCATGCCTGCAGATGAAAGTAGGTGCCCCTTATCTGATAGCCAAAACGTGGTCAGAAGTGTGACTAAGAAAAGAACCACTTTCTTGATGGTCTGACAGGGTAGCTGAGGTGGCTCTCTCCCTTCCCCCTGAAAATATCTCAGTCTGTTTCACTGAAAGCACCACCAGCTGCCTCTGTCAAGGCTGAAACCTCTGCCCACCACTGGGAATTGCACTTACACACGTTTTAGCCATAGCCAGTTTTTACCCATGTACCCAGCCTACTGGCATGAAACCTGAACTATTGAACCCAGTCAATGGAACACTGGTGAAAAATAAATTTTGTTAAAAAGTAGACACCACTAGGGAACAAGAAAATCTTCATGAGACCTTTGTCATTTGCATGTGCCACTTTCCAACTGGAGGCCAACTGACACAGTCCGTTACAGCATCTGTAGGCAAAATTACACAGCATCCAAGAAGAAAAAGAGCATAATGTGATAACACATTACCCCAGCCAGAATAGTCATTATTAAAAAGTCATAAAACAATAAACATTGGTGTGGATGTAGTAAAAATGTATGCTTTCATACACTACTGGTACGAAAGTAAATTACTGAAAACTCTATGGAAAACAGGGTGAATATTTCTCAAAGAACCAAAAGTAGGTTCTTCATTTGATCCACACTTCTGCTACTTGGTATACACCCAAATGAAAAGAAGTCATAATATCAAAAAGACACCTGCACGTGTATGTTTATGGCAGGACAATTCACAGACATGGAACCAACCTAACTACCCATCAACAGATGAGTGAATACAGAAACTGTGAGATATATATACATATACATATACATATATATATATACACATATATATGTACACACATACATACACACACACACGGAATATACATATACATATATACATGTGTGTGTGTATATATATTACTACTCAGCCATTAAAAGAAATGAAATAATGTCTTTTGCAGCAACTCGTATAGAACTAGAGGCCATTTTCCTAAGTGAAGTAACTCAAGTATGGAAAACCAAATGCTGCAGGATCTCACTTATAAGTAGAAGCTAAGCTATGGGCACACAAACACACAAAGGCATAGAGTGGTCTAATGGACACTGGAAAACCAGAAGGGAGGAGGGTGAGAGGAGGATGAAGATTAAAATCTACATATTGGATACAATGTACTTATTCAGGTGACAGGTGCACTAAAATTTTAGACTTCATCATACAATTCATCCATGTAACTAAAAACCATATGTACCCCTAAAGCTATTGAAATATAAATAAATAGGAAGAATATGGAGAGAGGGATAGAGAGCCTACTGTAAATGTGAAGTAATGGAAGGCCTACTTGTCGAGATGATATCTCATCAACTACTGGAATAAAGTGAGAAAGGAAGCCCAATAGGTGTCCAGGATAAAGCCTTTTCAGATGAGAGAGGAGCAAATGCAAAGGCCTGAGATGGCAATACCGTTGGTATGTTTAAGAAACAGCTCAGAGGCCGCACATTGGAAATAGATTAGAAAAAACAAGGGGGAGAATAGCAGGAAACAGATCACACAGGGAACTGTAAGCCATGTTAAAGACTTTAGATTTTTATTCTGTATGACAGGAAGCCATAAGAATGTTTAAAAAGAGAAGTCATATTATCCAATGGGTTTGTAAAGAATCACTATAATTGCTATGTGGAAAACAGACTGCAAGAGAGGCTTATAGTCAAAGCATGGAGATGAATGGTGGGGCTAGAGCGATTTTCCAGATAAGAAATGTTTGCATAAGGGGTAATGGTAGAGGAGGTAGGAACCAAATGCATTCTGGATATACTTTAAAAGTAAAGCTGTGTTGGAATTGATGTGGGACATAAAAGAAATAATTAAATTGAGGAGAGCTCCAAAATGTTGGCCTAAGTAACTGGTAAGTAGAAATGTCACTTACTGTTATGGGGAAGAAGCATAAGTAGCAGGTTTGAAGTGGGAGTTAGATCAGAAATTTGATTTTGAATAAGTTAAGTAGGCAGTTAGACATATGCTTTAGATATATCAGCACCAGGGGAAAAGTCTTGCCTTAGAGTTAATGGTGTCCCCCTTTACCTGTAGGAGATGCATTCCAAGACCCCCAGTGGATGCCCAAAACTGCGGACAGTACCAAACCCTGTATATATGGGTTTTTCATATACATGCATACCTGTGATCAAGTTTAATTTATAAATTAGGCTCAGTAAAAGATTAACAACAATAACTAATAATAAAGCAGAACAATTATAACAATATACTGTAAAAAAAGGGTATATGAATGTGCTCTCCTTCTCTCAAAATATCTTATTGTGCTATACAGCGATTAACAAACCATGGAACTTGAAAGCACATATAGTAGGTACTAGATATATACATGTGAGAGCCATTCATATACATAGTTTTTAATTTCTGGGACAAAATCAGATCACCTATGGTGTGAGTATAGACAGAATTAATTAAAGTGAGCACTCTAGGGTTTTAGAAATTGCAAAGATGGAGGGTTTAGCAAATGAGACCTAAACCTCAGTACCTCAAAATGTGATTACATTTAGAAGTGGGGTCTTTTAAGAGGTGATTAAGTTAAAATGAGGTAATTAGGCCTTGTCCTCACTCAGTCTGACTATTGTCCTTACACAAGGAGGAAATATGGACATAAACAAGTACAAGTACACAGGGAAATATCATACGGAGACACAGGAAGGCAGCCCTCTACAAGCCAAGGAGAGAAGCCTCAGAAGAAATCAACTCTGCCAATGCCGTGATCTCTGACTTCTAACCTCTAGAATTGTGAGCAAATACATTTCTGTTGTTTAAGCCTCCCAGTTTGTGGTACTTTGTTATTTCAACTCTAGGAAACCAATACAATTGCCCATTATATTTGGCCATGTGCTGGTCATTCGTGATCTTGAAATAAGAAATATCAGTAGAGAAATGGGCACCAAATCCTGAGCAGGGTTTATAACACCAGAGAGGAGATGGCATAATTAATGTGCCAAAGAGAAGTTTTCAAGGAGGTAGATTATATTCAGCATTTGATGACATTGCTAGGTGCCCAGCTGTGGAATGGGCTGCGTGGAGGAGTAATAATTCTGTCAAATCAAGAGCAGAGTCTGGAAAATTTATTGGTGTCATTAATTTAGTTTTTATCCTGAAATTCAGATTTTCTAATTAGAATCATTATGAAAGGAAACAAAAAAAAACTAGTCAATATTCCCATTATTTGTCTTTTTATTCAACAAGAGTAAAGCCTGTGAAGATATTCTGTTTTCTCACATGTTCTGATTAGGTGGGCTCTGACTCATTACCTTACATGGAAGGTGGGAGGAATTTCAAAGGCCTCTTATGAGTCATTGAGGTAACTTCATGTTGACTGATTTTCAGGTTTGAAAAGGTTAATTTCTATTTACTTTATGCTCTCTGTATGCCAGAGGTTCATTCTGTCAAAACAGAAGCTTGCGGCTATATAAGATTTTTTAAACATGGCTCAAGATTATAGTCTATGCTGATGGATTAAGCAATAATTTAGAATCAGAACAACTCTTAGTTGGTCTGTTCATTCTAATAAGCCACACTTGTTGGCACCAAATTCCTTAGAAGAAGGTAAGGAAATCTGAGTTAAGCCTGTTTTACTCCCCAAGGTTCAATTATGTGATATGCCAAGAATGTCCTCCAGGTCATAGAATGATGCTTTTCACTCCCACCATTAACCTCTTTCAGAGGATTTTTTGAGTCAGAGAGGAATGCTCTGTTTCTCTTGGTGGAGTCCAAATCGAATATTACACTGCTCTGCTCCTAGCCAAAGGTATGGCAGTAAAGAAAATGACAACAACTCCAAAATTTTAAATAGCACATTGTACTTGCCGAGCATTTTCACAAATAGTATATGGGAAAGTGTGGGCTGTCTGGATACCCAGAGTAAAGAACTGATGTCTGAAATTAGGAAATATTTCAAACTTGCCTAGCATTAAATTTCCTTCCTTTGAAGCTCAGGAGAGTGCTTTTATAGCTCTCTAATAGGTTGCATTTCTGTTCCTATAGATAGTGCCATTAGGTGTCATCTCACATTCCTTCTTATCTTACAGCATTTTACCATTCTTTTATGATTAGGATATAGTTTGAGAATCTGAGGTTGGGCTCTTAGGATTTCATGCACACTTGGTGACTTGTTGGGGTGAGCTTCTATAGATCTAAGCAATATTCTTGGTAGGTGGGGGTCAGTGGTGCTCTCTTCCATGTAAGGATGTTTAAATTGCTGATTGGCCCATGATCTAAAGGCTTGCAATTCACTGGAAGAGACCCTGGAGCTCTGAACTGGGAATGCAGGCAGAACACGAAGGCAAGTTCCTCCATGTCTGCTAATAAACGCTAACCCCAAACTGACTCCACTGTTTTGTTCTAGAATGTGTTACTATGGTGTAGGTAAGAGACCAAACTGAGAGGGTCTGGTGGATATTGTTGCAATTTGAAGGGTCCCAGAGGACCTATAACTTAGTAAATAGTTATCACAGTTGACTTCTTGAGGCTGAGCTTGAGATTACACTGCTAATTTGAATGATTTATGGCCTCCATAAAATCTACTTAATGTTTAAGCTTCACTGGCCCCTGAAACTTCATGGAGATCACAGCTATAAGAAGGACAGGAATAGGGATGGTCGCATATCTTCAAAACCTCATCTCATTCCATAAAAGAGGTTATTGCTCAAAACAAGAACTGTCATCACTATCTTTGCCAATTCTTCTGTGAGTAACTGTCTATTTTCCCTGACAGTGAAGCACAGGTGACATGAACATAGAGCCACAAAGAGTTAAAAGCACTTTCCTCAGTGTTGTCTTCATGATGGGTATGGACAGATGTTCAGGGCAGGGCTTTGGAGTCAGAAACCCAGATTCCAATCCAGCTTCTCTAATTACCACCTGAATAATTTATCTATTTATAAAGTATTTACTTAAACAAAGCCTCAGTTCTTCTAACTTCAAATTGAGGGCAATGATGAGACAAAATATTTGTAGAATACTGTAGAAAAGTGATTAATGCATAATTGACACTTAATGCTCGTTGTTTCCTTATTCTTTCTCTATTTAGATAAACTTAAATAAAAACACTGAGAGAGAATAGCTACTGATTCCCCTAAAACTGAGAGGAGCAAAGAAAAATTGATTAGAATAAATTTCATACTCAGAAAGTCTTTGGTGGAAAGTAAACTTAAACATTATCCACAGATTTTCTGAGAGTAAAATTTCATATAATCATTTTTTGTACCCTTTCAGTCTTTCTAGAATAAGTAGCTATTCTTTCTGTTAGTGGATTTCCACAAAACATTAACTAAATAATCTAACCACAGCTAACACTGGGATGTTGATTTTTCCAAGTCTACCATTTGAAATAATGCTCTCAACAAAAGCCAGACCCCAAAACACTTGAAGAAAGGATGACATGAATGTAGCCCAATGAAAATCAGGTGTATTAAAGAACAACCCTGCTCTAAGTTCATACTTCATACTTCATATTGCCTACATGTCTGACGTGAGATGATAAAATAGTGGTAAAGATTTGGCTTCTATGTGCTATACAACAGTTTATATAGCTCTTTTTACTTGTTTATTTTTTCACAAAATAGTCTTAAGAAACCTCTAAAGTAGTTAAGGCAAATAGTATCACTATTCTCATTTTTGATTAATAATACAAACTCAGAAAGTCAAAGTATCCAGTCATGTGTAAGTATTGGAACCAGGACCTAAATTCAGGTACAGTTGATATTCAAGCTTAATCATTTTTCCACTTAGTGAATTGCCTTAGAGTCAGTTAAATCCCCTAAGGCTTTTTTCTCACATGAATCACTGTTAAGTTAGGTTTCCCTCATTGAGAATTTGTGCAGGAAAATTTTGAACCTAGGTGTAAAATATAATGTGTATCCCTTCTAAATTCCATCCTGATAATTTTGAACATCATTGTAGTCTAGGAATATCTTTGATTCTTGTGTCCAAAGTATTTTATATCCTTCTTAGCTTTTTGTTTTCTACAGATTTGACAAGCATGTCTGTTATGCCTTCATCCAGACATTGAAAATGCTATCCCAAAGTAAAGATATATGAAAAAAAAAATCCTCCAGCACATCACTTAAGAAACACTTCAAGTTTGACACCATCTGTTCATCAACCTGGAGTATAGATTAGTAGTTTAAGTCATAGGTTCCAGAGTCAAGAGACACAAATTTTATTCCTGAGACTTCCATCTATGGCAAGACTTTGAGGGAGTAACTTAGCTTGTCTAAATATTGTCTTTTACCTACATAATAGAAAAAATAAGAATATATGCTCATAAAGCTTTATGTAAAAATAAATAAAATAATGTTACAGAGGACAGCATCATGACTAGTACATAATCGACTTTTTAAATATAACGGCTGGTGATATTTTTACATGTAGTCTAGTGTTGAGTTCAGGTTATCATACTATTTCATAATATGTATTTCACCTGGAAGGTTTGATAAAACTGGAAATGTATCACTCAATCACCTTCAAAGAAGGATTTGCTGCCCAGCCACAAGGGGAGCAGTCAGTCGACTGCAGATACCTCCAACTTTCAACTCCTCCAGGGTTTGCCTCAGCTGCAAAGCCACTTTGCCATGGTCATCCGCTTCCAGGAAAGCCTACCTGAAGTTACTGGATGTTGGAGATTATTAAGGCCTAGTCATTTTGGTCCAATGTGGGACATTTAAACAAGCAATACTTTTTCCAGTGCTTCTGATAAGGAAGGGCCTGAATTACAGTTTGGCTTTTCCCTCTGTCCAGTCTTGCTTTCTCTTTCACACATGTTGATCCCTATATCTTTTGGGTTTTGTTTTTTTGTTGTTGCTTTTTGTTTTTGGGGGTTTTTTCAGACAGAATATCTCTCTGTTTCCCAGACTGGAGTGCAGTGGCACATTCATAGCTCACTGTAGCCTCAAACTCCATACAGGGATCAAGGAATCCCCTCATCTCAGACTTCAAGTAGCTGGCACTATGGGATCATGCTACCATGTCCAGTTAATTTTTATAGTTTTTGTAGAGATGGGGATCACCATGTTCCCACGACTCATGTCAAACTCCTGGGCTCAAGCAATCCTCCTGCCTTGGCCTTCCAAAACGCTGAGATTATAGGCATGAGCCACAGTGCCTAGCCAATCCCTGCATCTTGCACCTCAAATTCTGTGTCAGCTTCTGCTTCTAGGACTTCTACTGGGCCATCCTGTGACAGAAAATATAGTTGAACATATAGCTGGAATTAGGTTATGTTGCATCTGCTGTATCAGTTCTGTTTCCCATATTGAATAAAGAAGTAAGTAAATAACCAAAGAAAAGTAGTTTTGTTTCATTTGCTTTGTACTTAAAAATCCCTTTCTTTTACTTAGATTTACCCCTTCTTTATCCAGGAACTAACAGTGCAATTGTTGAATGTTTCTTGTAACTTTCCCTTCCATTCCATTCCCCTCTCCCTGCCCAGGTTTAAACTTTCATCCTTGTATTAGTTTGGTAGGGCTGCCAGAACACAATATTAGAGATGGAGGGGTGGGGAGAGGAGCTTAAACAACAGAAATGTATTCCCTCTCAGTTCTGGAGGCTGGAAGTTTGAGAGCAAGGTATTGGCAGAACTGTTATTACTCTGAGTCTAAGGCCTCCTTCTTTGGCTATGTAATGGGGCTGTCTTCTCCCTATATTTCACTTGGTGTTCCCTTGTGAATGTCTGTGTCCTAATTTCCTCTTCTTATAAAGACACATCATGTTGAATTAGGGCTCATTCATATGACCTCATTTTACCTTAATTACCACTTTTAAAGCCCTATCTACAAATATGGTTACATTCTGAGGTACTGGGGGTTAGAACTTCAACAGATAAATTGTGGGAGAAAACATAATTCAGCCCCTGATAGTTCTGTATTTTAGACACCCTTAAAGATGGACTCAGTGACTCCTGCCTACTGACATTCATATCCTTGTGTAATCTCCTCCTCTTAAAATATGGGCTGGACCTGGTAAATAGCTTCTAATAAGAATGATATTGCAAAATTGATAAAGGTCACTTTCAAGATTAGCTTTCAAAAAATAAGCTTCCCCTCTGGGTACTCTCTCTTGCTCTGAGGAAAGTTAGCAGCCGTGTTGTGAATCACTCTGTGGAGAAGCTCCCATGGCAAGGAACTGATGTTTCTAGCCCCCAGCCACCAAGGTCCTGCGGCCTATAAACAGCCATGTGAATAAAATTTGAAGTGAATCCTTCCTGATTTCAGTCTCATTAAAGATTTTGAGACAGAGGCAGCTAGCCTAGTCATACCAGGATTCCTGACCCATGGAAACTGTGAGATAAAAAATATTTACTGTTGCCTAAATGCTCCACTTAAAAGACACAGAATTACAGAATGGTTAAGAATTCACCAATCAAGTATCTGCTGCTTCAAGAGACTTACCTAACACATAAGGACTCATAAAAACTAAGGATAAGGGGTGGAAAACACATTCCACAAAAATGGACACCAAAAGTGATCAGGAGTAGCTATTCTTATATCAGACAAAACAAACCTTAAAGCATCAGCAGTTAAAAAAGACAAAGAGGGACATTATATAATGATTAAAGGCCTTGTCCAACAGTAAAATACCACACTTCTAAATATATATGCACCTAACATTGGAGCTCCCATACTTATAAAACAATTACTACTAGACCTAAGAAATGAGATAGAGAGCAATGCAATAATAGTGAGAGACTTCAAATCTCCACTGACAATAAAATCAACAATAAAATCAACAATAAAATCAAGATGAATATTTAAAACTTTTTCAAAGTGAACAATTTCAAGCTTCATATAAACACAACCTATCAAAACCTCTGGGATACAGAAAAGGCAGTGCTAAGAGGATAGTTCACAGCCTTAAATGCCTTCATCAAAAAGTCTGAAAGAGCACAAATAGACAATTTAAGGTCATACCTCAAGAAATTATGGAAATAAGAACAAACTAAACCCAAACCCAGCAGAAGAAAGGAAATAACCAAGATCACAGCAGAACTAAATGAAATTGAAACAAAAAAAATTACAAAAGATAAATGAAATAAAAAGCTGGTTATTTGAAAAAATAAAATTGATAGACTGTTAGCAAGATTAATCAAGAAGCGAAAAGATCCAAATTAGCTCAATTAGAAATAAAATGGGAGATATTACAACTGACACCACAGAAATACAATAAGTTATTCAAGGTTACTATGAACACCTTTACTTTCATAAACTAGAAAACCTAGAGAAGATGAGTAAATGCCTGGAAAGATATAGTCCTCCTACCTTAAATCAGGAAGAATTAGAAACCCTGAACAGACCAATAACAAGCAGTGAGATTGAAATGGCAATTAAAAAATAAAAATAAAAAAGTAGTCCAGGACCAGATGGATTCACAGGTGAATTCTAACAGACTTTCAAAGAAGAATTGGTACCAATTCTATTGACACTATTCCACAAGATAAGGAAGGAGGAAATCCTCCCTAAATGATTCTATGAAGGCAGTATCAACCTAATATCAAAACCAGGAAAGAACATAAGGAAAAAAGAAAACTACAGACCAATATCCATGATAAACATAGATGAAAAAATTCTTAATGAAATACTAGCTAACCAAATCCAACAGCATATCAAAAAGATAATCCATCATGATCAAGTGGAATTCATACCAGGGATACAGAGATAGTTTAATATACACAAGTTAATAAATGTGATACACAACATAAACAGAATTAAAAACAAAAATCACATGATCATCTCAATATATGCAGGAAAAGCATTTGACGAAATTCAGCATCCCTTTATAATTTAAATCCTCAGCAAAATCAGCATACAAGGAACACACCTCAATGTCATAAAAGTCATCTATGACACCAAAAGAGAGCCCACATAGCCAAATCAATTCTAAGCAAAAAGAACAAAGTGGAAGGCATCACACTACTGGACTTCAAACTATACTATAAGGCTACAGTAATCAAAACAGCATGGTACTGGTACCAAAACAGAGCTATAGACCAATGGAACAGAACAGAGGCCTCAGAGGCAACACCACACATCTACAACCATCTGATCTTTGACAAACCTAACAAAAACAAGCAATGGGGAAAGGAGTCCCTGTTTAATAAATGGTGTTGGGAAAATGGCTAGCCATGTGCAGAAAGCAGAAACTGGACCCCTTCCTGACACCTTACACTAAAATTAACTCCAGATGGATTAAAGACTTAAACATAAGACCTAACACCATAAAAACCCTAGAAGAAAACCTAGGCAAAACCATTCAGGACATAGGCGTAGGCAAGGACTGCATGACCAAAACACCAAAAGCATTGGCAACAAAAGCCAAAATAGACAAATGGGACCTAATCAAACTCCACAACCTCTGCACAGCAAAAGAAACAGTCATTAGAGTGAATTGGCAACCAACAGAATGGGAAAAATTTTTGCAATCTACCCATCTGACAAAGGGCTGATATCCAGAATCTACAAAGAACTAAAACAGATTTACAAGAAAAAAACAAACAAGCCCATTCAAAATTGGGCGAAGGATATGAACAGACACTTTACAAAAGAAGACATACATGAGGCCAACAAACATATGAAAAAATGCTCATCATCACTGGTCATTAGAGAAATGCAAATCAAAACTACTCTGAGATACCATCTCATGCCAGTCAGAATGGCGATCATTAAAAAATCTGGAAACAACAGATACTGGAGAGGATGTGGAGAAATAGGAACACTTTTACGCTGTTGGTGGGAGTGTACATTAGTTCAACCATTGTGGAAGACAATGTAGCGATTCCTCAAGGACCTAGAAATAGAAATTCCATTTGACCCAGAAATCCCATTACTGGGTATATATCCAAAGGATTATAAATCATTCTACTATAAGGACATATGCATACTAATGTTCATTGCAGCACTGTTTGCAATAGCAAAGACCTGGAAGCAACACAAATGCCCATAGATGATAGACTGGACAGGGAAACTGTGGCACATATACACCATGGAGTATTATGCAGCCATCAAAAACAGTGAGTTCGTGTCCTTTGTAGGGACATGGATGAACCTGGAAACCATCATTCTCAGCAAACTGACACAAGAACACAAAATCAAACACTGCATGTTCTTACTCATAGATGGGTGTTGAACAATGAGAACACATGGGCACAGGGAGGGGAGCATCACACACTCAGGTGTGTCAGGGGGAAATAGGGGAGGGACAGCAGGGGGTGGGGAGTTGGGGAGAGATAGCATGGGGAGAAATGCCAGATATAGGTGATGGGGAGGAAGGCAGCAAATCACACTGCCATGTGTGTACCTATGCAATAATCTTGCATGCTCTTCACATGTACCCCAAAACCTAAAATGCAATTAAAAAAAGTCACCTATGACAAACCCATCGCCAGTATAATACTGAACAAGGAAAAGTTGAAGCATTCCCTCCATGAACTGGAACAAGACAAGGATGCCCACTCTCACCACTTCCATTCAACAGAGTACTGGAAGTCCTAGCCAGAGCAATTAGACAAGAGAAAGAAATGAAGGGCAATCAGACAAGAGAACGAAATAACCTTTGACTTCCTCTTTATGTCATTGTTTACTGATGATATGATATGATTCATCATATCATATATCCAGAAAACTCTAAAGACTTCTCCAAAAAGCTCCTAGAGCTGATAAATTAATTCAGCAAAGTTAATGTACAAAAAAAAAAATGTATACAAATCAGCAGCTCTGCTATAAACCAACAGTGACCAAGCTGAGAATCAATCCAAGAACTCAACCCCTTTTAAAACAGTGGCAAAAATAAAATAAATTAAAATATTTATGAATATACCTAACCAAGGAGGTTAAAGACCTCTATATGGAAAACTACAAAACACTGCTGAAAGAAATTAGAGATAACACAAAGGGAAACATATCTCATGTTCATGGAAGGGATGATAGAACGAATATTGAAAAAATGACTAGACTGCCAAAAGCAATCTACAAATTCAATACAATTTCCATCAAAATATCACCATCATTTTTTACAAAACTAGAAAAAAAAATCCTAAAATTCATATAGAACCCAAAAAAGAGCTCACATAGACAAAGCAAGACTAAGCAAAGAGAACAAATCTGGAGGCATCACATTACCTTATTTCAAACTTTAAGGCCATAATCACCAAAACAGCATGGTATTGGTATAAAAATAGGCATATAGACCAATGGAACATAATAGAAAACCCAGAAATAAAGCCAAATACTTATAGCCGACTGATCTTTAACAAAGCAAACAAAAAGATAAAGTAGGGAAAGGACACCCTATTCAACACATGGTGCTTGGATGACAGGCTAGCCACAAGTAGGAGATTGAAACTGGACATTCATCTCTGACCTTACACAAAAATCATCTCAGGATGTGTCGAAGATTTAAATCTGAGACCTGAAACCATAAAAATTCTAGAAGGTAATGTCAGAAAACTCTTCCAGACATTGGCTTTGGTAAAAATTTCATGACCAAAATTCAAAAAGCAAAGACCACAAAACAAAGATAAATTGGTGGAACTTAATTAATCTAAAGAGCTTCTGCTCAGCAAAAGAAACAGCAGAGTAAACAGACAACCCACAGAGGAGAAGAAAATCTTCACAATCTATACATCCAACAAAAGGCCAATATCCAGAATCTACAAGGAACTCAAACAAATTAGCAAGCAAAAAAAAATTCCATCACAAAGTAGACTAAGTATATAAACAGACAATTCTCAAAAGAGGATATACAAATGGCCAACAAACATATGAAAAAAATGCTCAGCATCACAAATAATCAGGGAAATGCACTAAAACAACAATGTAATACCACTTTACTCGCATAAAAAATGGCCATAATCAAAAAATAAAAAAATAATAGATATTGGCCTGGATGCAGTGAAAAGGGAATACTTTACACTGCTTGTGGGAATGTAAACTAGTACAACCACTACGGAAAACAATGCGGAGATTTCTCAAAGAGCAAAAAGTAGAACTACCATTTGATCCAGCAATCCTACTACTGGGTATCTATAGAGAAAAAGAAGTCATTATACAAAAAAGATACTTGAATATCATGTTTATAGCAGCACAGTTTACACTTGCAAAAATATGGAACCAGCCCAAATGCCCATAACTGGAGTGGATTAGGAAACTGTGGTGTGCCTGTGTGTGTGTATATATATCTAAACAAAACTGTGGCGTGCATATATGCACGCCACAGTTTCTTAATCCAATACTAAAAAAGTAAGTAGTATTCCATAAGTAGCATACCACAGTGGCATACTACTTATGGAATACTTAGCAACAACCTGGATGGTATTGAAGGCTATTATTCTATGTGAAGTAACTCAAAAATGGAAAACCAAACATTGTATGTTCTCACTCACAAGTGGGAGCTAAGCTATGAGGATGCAAAGGCTTAAGAATCATACAATGTTACTTAGGGACTTGGGGGGATATAGTGGGAAGGCAGTGAGGGATAAAAGACTACAAATTGGGTTCAGTGTATACTGCTCGGGTGATGGGTGTACCAAAATCTCACAGATCACTGCTAAAAAACTTATTCATGTAACCAAATACACCTGTTCTCCATAAACTTGTGGAAATAAAAAAAAAAAAGTTTGCTGTTTCAAACCAGTAAATTTTGAACTAGTCTGCTGTCCAGCAACATACTGACTGCTAATATATTATCTCTCATCTCTTACTCACATGACCACAAGAGCCTTCTAACTCCTCACTGTGCCCACAGACTCTTCCTAGTACATCCTTTATACAGTGTTAGAAGTATTTCGGCACAGGTCAAATTGTGTCATTTCCCCAAATTGAACTTTACATAATAATTCCTACTTGTCTATTAAATAAAACACAGGCTAAATATGGCTCTTCAGAACTTGATCTCAATCTATTTTTATAGTAGTATCTTCCCTTATGTCATTTACAAACTCTATTCTCGAACCACTTCTAAAGAACTTCTCATATTTTCTATTTTGTGCTATCTTCTCAGTTGAAAATATGGATATTTATCTTTTTCTCCTATCAAATTCCTTGTCTTTCAAGGAAAATTTCAAAAGCCACATATTTGACAAATGAACACCAATGAACTCCCATGACAAGGAATCTCCTTTCTTCTCTGTGCTTCACAAATGCATGCATCGTACCTCAACTATGTTTATTTTAATTGGCCTTTTATTATAGGCTAGGATTTCCATACGTGTTATCCTATGAGAAGGAATTCCCTAATAAGACAAATTATATCTTACTCTTCTATCTTTGTATTCCCAATAGTGTATCTTACTCAGGGTAGATGCTCACCAGTGAGTTCATCCAATTAATCTAAAACTATTTTGGGAATAGATTAGCTCTCTGGAGCAAATTATTACATCACATAGCCCACTCATTTTATATTTATATTGCAGCTCATTGTCACCTTACTAAGCATAAGATTTATTTATTTATTTCTCTATTCCACTTAGCCTAGGAGTTAAGAAAGGCCAGCCTAGGAGTTAAGAAAGGCCAAGCGGAAACAGAAGTGTAGATTGAGAAGGTAGAAGAAAAATCACCAGAAATAAAGAAATATTTTTTTCATCTAATTTATTTTCAGGAAAGAAATAAAATTAAAGGGAGCTTTAATGTAACATAGACCTGGATACAAATACCAGGACTGAGCCTTTTAACTTCAGCTCCTTTGGCTTCAGTTCCTTTAACTGATGAAGTAAATATAATAATAATAACAATAGTAATAATAGTATCTTCCATGTAAATTTTTGAGGATGAAATAAGACAATCTGTTTGACATTTTACAATGATAATTTTTTTTCATTTCACTTCTCTGCATGGTCCCACAACTTCATTTCACTTCCAATTGCTTCAAATCCTGTTCAATAATAACCAAGGAGTTTGAGAAATAGGTAATAAATAAGTGAGAGGAAAAGAAGATTGTCAGAGAAAGTGGGAAGAAAGAAGACAGAGGTTAGAGGAAAAAAAGAGGGAAAAATGAGGAAAAATGAAGTATGCATAGATTTTTAGAGTTATTTATTGATTTTATATCCTCCAGCATGCCATGAAGACTCTTCAGAAATATAGAGAATTATCTCAGATATAACTACCCATAGTGAATTTGTGCTGGCAATGCAAGCCAGCATCAAATCTTTTTACAGCCTATTGTAGCTTCAAGAAACACACTGTAACGTTTTTTTTTTTTTTTAATCTGGAGTGGTGGGTTTAATCTGCAAGCTAAAATCCTGACTTCATGGAGCCTCTAAATCAATGCAATACACATCACATTGCCCAGATCCTTTACTGTAATTTTCAAGAAAATATCCCAAGCTTTACACTTTAAAGGGCTCCCAGAGAAATATTCGAAGTGGATCTTCTCCTACAAAGGCTGATTGAGCTCGGTACCCTGAAGCTGTGCAGTTCTCAAGAGAGCAAATCATTAGTATTTTGGTGCCTGGTTTGAGGAATATTAAGTGAGAAATGACTATAGATATAGCTTTAGGCTCCTCAAGCCACCCTATTCTATCTTCTCTGGTGCACATCACACTGCACTATTGAATTATTGCTCTTTTTCCACTGTAACATCAGAATTTTTTTTCACCATAAAATAGTCTGTTCTGCTTAAATGGCACATTCCACTCTAAAAATGGAAACCACAGAAAAATATGCTATTTGAAGAATCATAAAATTGACATTTTTAAAAAACTCATTTCTTCTGCCACAAGCACAAAATCTTCAAGATGACCAAGGGAAAAAAATATTCTTTCTTGTAAATGAAATAGCATGCTCACCTTTTTGTGGATGACAAGATTAAACAACTTATAAGCCAGAAATGGGTATTACATGGAGAACATAAGGAATAAGCTATAAATTCCAATGCTAAACCCATTATGTTTCATCAAGAGACATCATAAATTGGTGCTATCTTATTTCTAAAAGATCAACAGCAGTCGGGCAGTTTCCTCATCACCTACATCTCATTGACACCACCTAAACTCCTAACAACAGAGAGTCTGAGACAAACCCGTCAGAGAGAGCCAATGAATTCTGAGGTCCAAGAAGAAACTCATTTAATGCATCGCTGAAAGACTGTCCTAACACAGACAGAGGAACAGCATCGACATAACACAAGAAACAGCTTCCTCAAAATGAGCAATTATTTATTTTGATCCTCTATATTCTAGCCATATTCCCAATGAACTTGGTCAAGTTTTCTGAACTTAGGTTGTTAATAATTTCTATTAATAATCCATAGCTTTGTCTCTTAGAATAAAAATGCAAATTTTACAATAGGTCTGATATTCAAGGATATGTGCAATAGGTGTATGCCTATTATTAAAAGGTAGAAATACATTTTTCTCTCTTTTTTTTTTTTTTCTGAGACGGTCTCACTCTGTCACCCAGGCTGGGAGTACAGTGGTGCTGTCTTAGCTCACTGTAACCAACCTCTGTCTCCCAGATTCAAGTGATTCTCCTGCCCTAGCCTCCCGAGTAGCTGGGATTACAGGTGTGTACCACCACACCCGGCTAATTTTTGTATTTTTAATAGAGATGGGTTTCACCATGTTGGCTAGGCTGGTCTCAAACTCCTGACCTCAAGTGATCCACACCTGCCTCAGCTGCCCAAAGTTTTGGGATTACAGGTTTAAGCCACTGCGTCTGGCCTGAAATGCTTTTTTATTGCATAATAACAAAGCCCCTAGAGTGTCCCCATCACCATTGTGGCCACTGTGGCCTCATCCCCAAAACTCTCTAAATTTTCCCATATGCCAGCACCTGAAGAGTTAATGCCTGGCATCAGAGTGGGATGTGCCCCACAACCCTGTTTCAGCACTTCTATGACTGATGTCCTTTGTGATTGGTTCTTGGCTTTTGTAGCTATGAATATTAAATAGTAGCCCTGTTTAAAGGATCCCAAAAGAGAATGGAAATAAATTAAGTGGGTAGGGGTAGTACAGTAAGAGGTAATGGAAAATGTGGGGACTTGGAGAGTTTCTACCCCTTAAAGAAGATGTTGCTGTATAGCCGTAGAAGATTGTTGCCATGTGGCCATGTAGGTCTAGGGTGCTTAATCCTCTGATGCTTCAAAAGAAGATAAAAATTGTGATTTTAATGAGAAATCTCCCAATTTCTTCACATTGAAAATCAATACAGATGTTTGTAAAATACAATGTGGGCCAAACCAAACCAGATATGGTCTATAGGTCATGAGTTTGTGACCTCTACTTGAGGCATCTAGTTTCACAGGCTTATTAGTCTTTTTTTTATCTGTCACTCTTGAAACATGCCAGAGGTAAAAATATGGCATTATCAATTATACAATTATGTAATTTCAAATCACAATTTTGAAATAATTAAATAAAATTGATAATCATATCAAACTCTTTTTTTTTTTTTTTGATTTTAGCTTTTGCCAAGTATTGCCAAGTACATTACTTCATATTTTCCTCATAGGCAGGGTATTATTACATGTTTTTGTGACGTAAGAAAAATAGTCCAGAAAGATTATGGAAACTGCCTAGTATAATCCAAATGCATGGCAGAACTGGGTCTTGAATTGAGCACCAGTGGATTTATGCCTCCTAAACTTTCTTTAAATTATCTGCCCTACTCTCAATTTCAGTAATTCTAGGCACAATACCAGATAATGATCCCAGAATAACTTCTTGGATTATGTTTTTAATACTCATTTGAAATTGTCCTTTTATACACATAAGTCACTTCTTAAAGGCAAAACTATGTTGATTTATTGTTCTTAATTCTTTAATAAAGTTATATACCAAGCTCTTTGCCATGTGACTGTGTAAGACTTCCCACTATGGCCAGAGTACATTTGCCTGACCAACTGATATTTGGCCTGACCAAGCACATTTCTCTGATAAAAGGACAGGGGAGGAATTGACATTGAACAAGTTCCTAACTGCAGGCTTAAGAGGCATTCTGTGTTTCCACTCTTTCTCTTGAGCTTCTACAATCTGTTATAAGAGGAGCCTATCCCAGTTCTCCTTTGCTCCTAATTCAATGTCAGATGGAAACATGTGGAACAGACCCAGACCTGACCTGAAGCCTGGGAACTAGTACTTCCTAATTCAGCCAGGATCAGCAAAACTCCATATAACCCATTGATTCATGAGTGAGAAAAATAAATATTAGCTGATATAAGGTATTAAGATGAGGTGGGGAATGTTTGTCATGCAGCATTGCAGCCATACCTGACAACTACAATGTTGTAATCATCCTAGTGAAAACAGTAATTTCCATGTTTAGACCTTTGACAGTTCTTCTCAACAACAGGGAAAATTTTATAAGTAGCTGAATAATAAGAAGATGTGGTTTTGGAGAATGATATTCTTTTACATCCTAGACTAGTACTCCTATAGACAATTAGACTTTCAATAAAGAAAATAGCAAAGAAGAGCATGTTTTCATTGGAATGCAATGCAATTGAATGTCAGCTGATTAATGCCCTTTGAAAACAATGGAATTCAAGTATCTGGATCAGATCAATCACTATTAAGAAAATACATTTGTGAGTTTTCTAGTTTGCCAAATAACAAAACAATGCACTTTGTATTCTTTACTGATTAAGATTCCACATAAACTTTAGGTTGTTTTTATTTATTTCTCTAATAATATCACTTGAATTTTGAAAGAAACTGCATTGAATGTGTAGATTTTGGGGGGTAGAAATGACATTTTAACAATATTAAATCTTTTTATTCATTAACACAAGATGTGTTTTTATTTATTTATGTCTTTAATTTATTTCAGCAATGTTTTGTAATTTTCATTTTACAAGTCATTCATCTCCTTGATTGATTAATTCCTAATTTGGTTTGGCTCTGTGTCCTCCCTCAAATCTCATCTCAAATTGTAAACCTCACATGTCAAGGGAGGGACCTGGTGGGATGTGATTGGATCATGGGGCTGGTTTCCTCATCCTGTTCTTGTGATAGTAAGTGAGTTCTCATGAGATCTGATGCTTTAAAAGTGTTTGGTAATTCCCCACCCCACCTCTCTCTGTCTCTCCTGCTGCCATGAGAAGACATGCCTTGCTTTTTTTTTTTTTTTTTTTGCTTTCTGCCATGATTGTAAGTTTCTTGAGGCTTCTCCAGCCATGGGGAACTGTGACTCAATTAAACTTTTTGGTTTATGAATTACTCAGTGCATAAGTAGTTCTTTATAGCATTTTGAAAATGGACTAATACAATTTCTAATATTTTTTCAATGCTTTTATAAATAGAATTTAAAAAATTTTTTTCATACTGTTTCTTGTTACTATATAGAAATTCATCTGGATTTTCCTCTGTTGCCTTTATAGTCTGCAACTTTTAAAAATTTATTTATTTTTACAACTTTCTTCATGGAATCTTAAGGTTTTACACATATAGATTACATTATTATCTGTTAACAGAGATAATTTTACCTCTTCCTTTCCAATTTGAATTGCTTTTATTTCTTTCTCTTGTCCACTTTCTCTGGCTAAAAGTTCCCATATTGTATTTAATAGAAGTGGGGAGAGAGGCATCTTTGCCTAGTTCCTGATCTTAGAGGAAAAATTTCCAGTCTTTCCCCATTGAGTATGTTGTTTGCCATGGGTTTTTCATATATAGCTTTTATTATATTGAGGTAGTTTCCTTCTATTTTGTGTTTGTTGAGTGTTTTTATCATAAAAGGGTGTTGAATTTTGTCAAATGTTTTTTATGCCTCAATTGATATGATCCATCATGTGGTGCTGTTTTTGTTACTTTTTTCTGTTAATATGGTGTATTACATTGATTGATTTTCATATGTTGCACCATCCTTATATTCAGAAATAAATCTCACTCTGTCATGGTGTGTAATCTTTTTAATATTATTCTTAATTTGAGTTGATAGTATTTTGTTAAGGATTTTTGCAACAACATTCATATGGAATATTGACCTATAGTTTCCTTTCCTTGTAATGTCCTTGTCTAGTTTTATTTAAATCAGTCTAATGCTGACTGATACAGTGAGGTAGGAAGTACCTCCTCTTCTTCAATTTTTTGGAAAACTTTTGGAGAGATTGGTATTAATTATTTAAATGCTTGGTATAATTCACCAGTGAAGCCATTGGGTCTGGGACTTTTCTTTGTCAGAAGACTTTATTTTCTTGCTTTCGGCCTTTTCATATTTTTTGTTTATTATTTAGTAGGTTTTTTTCTTTCTAGGAAATTATCTATTTTATGTAGGCTATTCAATTTGTTGATATACAGTAATTCAAAGTATTCTCTTGTAGATCTATTTTTGTAGAATTGGTGATAATGTCCTCACTTTCATTTCTGATTTTGGTAATTTGAGTCTTATTTCTTTTTTTTCATAGTTCCTGTAAGCAAAAATTTGTCAATTTTGTGGATCTTTTCAAATAAGCAACTTTTAGCTTCATTTATTTTCTTTATTTTTTTCTATTATCTATTTTGTTTATCCTTGCTCTAATCTTTATAGTTTTCTTTCTTCTGCTAATTTCAGTTTTAGTTTCTTCTTTTGCTAGTTCCTTAAGTTAATTTAGTACTGCTTTCACAGCATTATATAAGCTTTGGTATGTTACATTTTCATTTTCATTAATCTCTAAGTATTTTCTAATTTCCTATGTGATTTCTTCTTTGATTTATTGGTTAAGGGTAATCTTCAATTTCAACACATTTGTAAATTTTCCAGTTGTTCTTCTGTTATTGATTTCTAACTTCATAATCTCATGGTCAGAAAGATAATTGTATTAAATCTTTCTTAATATATTTGGACTGAACTTATGGCCTAACATATGATCTATCCTGGAAAATATTTGATGTCCTCTTCAGAAGAATGTATATGCTGTTGTTATTGGATAGAAAGTTCTGTACATGTCTGTGAGAGATAGTCGATTTATTGTGTTGTTCAAGTCCTCTCTTTTTTTACTCCTATCTGATTGTTATTAAGAGTGGAATACTGAGGTCTCTAAATATTATTTCTCTCTTCAATTCAATGAGTTTTTTCTTCATAAACTTTGATGGTCTATTATTAGGAGCAAAGGCGTCTATAGTATACATGAGTATATCTTTTTGCTGTATTGAACCTTTTACAAACATACATATCCTCTGTTTCTCAAAGTTTATTTTGAATAATATTAATATAACCAATTCCTCTTTCTTTTAGTTACTATTTGTATGGAATATTTTTTCCATCCTATCATTTTTAATGTCTTTGGATCTAAAGTGAGTCTTTTTCAAATAACATACAAATGAATCATTTTTAAAATTCATCCCGCCAATTTTTGTCTTTTGATTGAAGAGTTTAATATCTATTTACATTTAAAGTAACAGCTGATAAGGAATAACTTAATTCTGTCATTTTTTTGATTTGATTTTCACATTTCTTATGCTCTTTCCCCCTGCATTACTGTCTTGTTTGTATTTAGATGATTTTTTTTTTGCAGTGAAACATTTAAATTTATTTTTCATTTCTTTTTATGTGTATTCTATAGCTACTATTTTCTTTGTGGTTACCTTGGGGATTATATTTTACTTCCTAAAGTTATAACACTCTAATTTGAATTTAAAGTTATAACACTCTAAATTGAATTTATCAGCTTAACTTAAATATTGTACAATAATTTTCTTCCTTTACATTCCCATTCTCACCCTTTTGGTTGTTGAGGTCACAAAGTTACATCACTGTATCTTTATACATTGTGTATCCAAAAACACAAACTGACAATTTTTGAAAAATGTGTCAGCTTTTTAAATTATGTAGAAAACAAACTGTAGCTAATTGTATTAGCTTTTGGACTAAAAATTTTTGCTATGTATTTCTCTCTTAAATTGCGTAAAAAATAAAAAGCAGAGAAACGAACTGTTGTTATAGTAACACTAGCTTTTATAATTGTTCATGTATTTATCTTTATTGAGATATTTACTTCGTCACCCAGCTTCAAGTCACTGCCTAGTGTCCTTTCATTTCATCCTGCAAGACTCCCTTTATAATTTCCTGCAGCAAAGCTCTTGTGATTACAAACACCCTGGCTTTTGTACTGTTGGGAATGTTGTAACTTCTCACTCACTTTTGAAGCATAGTTTATCCAGATGTAAGATTTTTGGTTGACTTTTTTTTTTTTTTCTTAACTTTTTGCAGTTTGAACATATCTGTCCACAGGCTTATGGCTTCCAAATTTTCTGATGAGAAATCTCTGATATTCTTATTGAATATCTCTTGTATATGACAAGCTATTTCGCTTTTGTTGCTTTCAAGATACTCTCTTTATCTTTGTCAAAAGTTTGATTATTATCTATCTCAGTGCAGATCTCCTTTAAGTTATCTTACTTGGAGGTCATTGAACTTCTTAGATGTTCATATTCCTGTTTTGCATCACATTTGGAAAGTTTACAGTGGTAATTTCTTCAAATATTCTCTTTGCCCCTTTCTCTCTCTTAGTTTTGGACTGCAATAATGTATGTGTTAGTCCACTTGGTGGTGTCCCACAGATATCTTAGGCTCTGTTCCCTTTTTTGTCAATCTTTTTTTGTTCTTCTCCTCAGATTCAGTTATTTCGATTGTCTTATATTCATGTTCACCCATTTCTTTCTTCTGCTTCCTCACATCTACCTTTTAGTTTCTCTAGTAAATTTTTTATTTCAGTTGTACATTTCAGCTTCAGAATTATTTTGTTGCTTTTTAGGTTTTCTATCTCTTTGTTGATACTTTCATTTTGTTCATACAAAGTTTTCTTGACTTTCTATACATCTTCCTTTAGATCTCTGAGTATCTTTTAAGTATATATATTTTTTATGGTTGTAGGCTGTCTGTCTCTGTTCCAAGGAGCAGGATGGCTCGAATATTTCTGAGCCTGCTTCTTTCTCTGGGCATGCAGAGAAATTTTCTTCATACCTGTAGTTACCTTTGAATGTGTTACTCTTTAATTTTTGGCTCTTGAAGAAGGAAAAGATGAAAATAAAGGTGAGTGGAGAGAAGGGTGCTGGATCCTTAAATCCCCAGAGTGGAAAGGGCTTGCAACAACAGAGGAAGGTACAACAACAATAACCCCTAGCATCTTCATCTGCACTTCCATTATCAGAAGCAGCAATCATTAATCAAACCACAGAAGCCCAATATTTGAAGGACAAGGTGCTTTTTGCTCACCTTGTCTCTTTTAAGCTGTTTCTGGAACATGTGCACAGCTATCTGCCACCAGATTGGAGAGATGGATAAGAACTAAGATTAATAAAAATTAACTATAATTTACTGTCCAAGTTTTCCTCTGAAATTTGCAAGCTTTTAATAAGTTCCAGATCTCCAAAATAATTACATTAGAGAAATTCTGCAAGTGCAATTGTTGTCTGGGTGGGGAGACAAATTTCTGATACTTCCTATTCCACCAATTTCCCAGAATTCTCTCTTTTAAAAGATAACATTTTTGAGGTCGCTTTAAACTAAATAATATCCCAGAATAGTGCCAAGAAAGCATCTTGGCTAATGAAATAAAAAGTTGCGTAAGTCATCTTTTCAATTAATACTTTCTTTGAAGTAAGCTATCAAATGACTGAATAACACATCTTACCTCCAGCTAGAAGAGAGCTAATCCTGGCAGCTGGAATGTTTCTTATCAGTAATTGGTTCAATACATAAAATTATTTTTTATTTGATATGCCTTCAGAGAGACCCACATTATCAGTGAACTACATGAAACCGCAGGATTTTAATTGTTGCTTTGCATGTCTAGCATATTTGTTGGCTTTTGGAATATGAAGAGGTCATTGCCCTTGGTGTTCAAAATATGTATCACCTATTCTTGAGCTCAGAGTAACAATGGCATTCTTGATTTACTCATTTTCAAAAGCTTCAATGAGCTCAGTTACACCCCCTGGCCAAAGCACAGGGAGTTCTCAAAAAAGTAAGTTCTACCATGTAATCTAAGCACTTGTCAGCAATTTTTAAAAGAATTTTAAAAGCGTAAAATACACACAATACTAAACATTTATTGTTTATAATTTAATAGACTTGGAGTTACAGGGTGTGACATGCAGGCTGAAAATTACTTGCTGAGCTTACTTCAATAACCAGTTTTATTTATATACTTCTTCCTCTACTTTATTCCCTAAATTCAGGCACCAAATATTAAGGATTTTTTTCCTCTCAGAACTTTTCCCCTCAGAACTTTTTCTTTTCCACCCTTATAAAATTTGCATTTCCACCTCCCAGTCTTCTGGTCACTGGCATTGGTCATTTCGCAACTATCTCTGCTGCCATTCAAATTCATTACCACATTGCCTCCAAAATTATTTTTGTAAAATCTAAACATGTTTTTATAAAGTTCACTTTGTAAAACCTAATTATTTCCATATGTAAAAATAAAAATTTTGCTTCCTTATATCAAACAGTATCAATTCCAAAGTCCATACCTTGTTATATATGGTCATTTACAATTTGGGCTCGATCTATCTTCATTGTAGATTCTAAATTTCTACTTCATGCATACTATAGTGGTCACACTATGACTGTTTTTGTGATTATTCAATCTGGACGGCTGCTCAGGCTTATGTCTTCAAAAGCATCTGTTACTTTGTTTAAAGCTATACTATTGCTGTCTTAAAATTCTTAATAATTCTCTCTTTGAATTAGTGTTTTGTAAATGAAGTCTAGTGAAATGATGGAGCACATGCATGAGCTGAGGAGATACGCACACTATAGTATCTGCAGTTCATTGCTGTTGACTGTGCAAATGTTTGTGATGCCCCATGAACACAGAATTTCATGGACCCACAATGTATGAGAGTTCAGCAGGACTCTAAGCAAGTACAATATGTCTGTGACATTTAAAGCTAAGAATGTGGTTTCTTGGGCAGTTGATAGCTGAATAGGAATAGCTCCAGAGTGCAGTTCCCAGCAAGAAAGATGCAGAAGGCAAGTGATCTCTGCATTTCCAACCAAGGTACCAAGTTCATTTCAAAGGGACTAGTTGGACAGTGGGTGTAGCCAAAGGAGGGCAAACCAAGGCAGGGCTGGGCACTGCCTCACCCAGGAGGTGCAATGGACCAGAGGATAAAGGACTTCCCCTGACCCCTAGCACTCCACTTCAGTTACTGAGCTTCTCCCGTGGCCTCTGCAACCATCAGAACAGGAGATCCCCGCCAGGCTGAAAAGCACCGCAAGTTACCAGCACAGATCTGAGCGGCAGCTCCAGCCAGTGCTGTGGGTTGTTGGCACAGACCTGGGCAGATGTTTTGACTAGCACCAAGAATCCCTGCAGGATGGAGCTACCTGCTCTTCAGAAAGAGGGAAAACTGAAAGCAGGGAGACAGGTGATATGGCTGGACAGGTCCCACCCCCACAAAGATCAGCAAACCAAAGCCCTCTCATTTGAGTGTTTCACAGCCAGCACATTAGTTTGAGATTGACCCGGGACGGTTGACCTCAGTGTGGGGAAGGGTGTCTGCCATTGCTGAGGGGGGTCTAAATCTACCTGTGAAAGGAAGCTCACAAAGCAGCTGGACTGTCTGTGACAGTCCAGCAGTACCTCTACAGGTAGTCAAGGGACAGACTGCCTCCTCAAGTGGCTCCATGACCCATGTATAACCAAAAAGTTGCCTCATACAGGAGAGCTATGGCTGATACCTGGCGGGTACCCTTCTGGGATGAAGCTACCAGAGGAAAGAATAGGTAGCAATCCTTGTGTTCTACAACCCCCATGGGTGATTCCCAGGCAAGCAAGGTTTGGAGCAGACCTCCAGCAGTCCTGCAGCAGATGGACCTGACTGTTAGAAGGAAAACTAAAAAACAAAAAGAAATACCTTTAACATCAACAGAAAGGATGTCCACTCAGAAACCCCATCCGAAATCATCAACTTCAAAGATCAAAGGTAGATAAATCCACAAATATGAGAAGAAACCAGCACAAAAAGGAAGAAATCACTAAAGACCAGAACACCTCTCCTCCTCCAAGGGATCACAACTCCTCACCAGCAAGGGAACAAAACAGGATAGAGAATGAGTTTAATGAAATGACAGAAGCAGGCTTTAGAAGGTGGGTAATAACAAACTTCTCTGAGCTAAAGGAGCATGTTCTAACCCAATGCAAAGAAACTAAAAACCTTGAAAAAAGGTTAGATGAAATGCTAACTAGAATAATCAGCTTAGAAAAGAACATAAACAACTTGATGGAGCTGAAAATCACAGCACAAGAACTTTGCGAACCATACACAAGTTTCAATAGCTGAATCAATCAAGCAGAAGAAATGATATCAGAGATTGAAGATCAACTCAATAAAATAAAATGAGAAGGCAAGATTAGAGAAAAAAGAGTGAAAAGAAATGAACAAAGCCTCCAAGAAATATGGGATTATGTGAAAAGACCTAATCTATTGGTGTACCTGAATGTGACACCTAAGCTGGAAAACACTCTTCAGGATATTATCCAAGAGAACTTCCCCAACCTAGAGAGGCAGGCCAACATTCAAATCCAGGAAATACAGAGAACACCACAAAGATATTTCTCAACAAGAGCAACCCCCAGGCACATAATCATCAGATTCACCAGGATCGAAATGAAGGAAAAAATGCTAAGGGCAGCCAGAGAAAAAGGTTGAGTCACCCACAAATGGAAGCCCATCAGATTCACAGTGGATCTCTCAGGAGAAACCCTACAAACCAGAAGAGAGTGAAGGCCAATATTCAACTTCCATAAAGAAAAGAACTTTCAACCCAGAATTTCATTTCCAGACAAACTAATCCTCACAAGTGAAGGAGAAATAAAATCCTTTATAAACAAGCAATTGCTGAGAGATTTAGTCACCACCAGAACTGCCTTATGAGGGCTCCTGAAGGAAACACTAAACATGGAAAGGAACAACCAGTATGAACCACTACAAAAACGTGCCAAATGGTAAAGACCAACAACAGAAAGAAGAAACTGCATCAACTAACAGGCAAATCAACCAGCCAGTAACAAAATGCTAGGATCAAATTCACACATAACAATATTAACATTAAATGTAAATGACCTAAATGCCCCAATCAAAAGGCACAGACTGGCAAACAGGATAAAATATCAAGACCCATTGGTGTGCTGTATTCAGGAGATCCATCTCACATGCAGACTCATATTGACTCAAAATAAAGGGATGGAAGATGCTTTACCTAGCAAATGGACAGCAAAAAAAAAAGCAAGGGTTGCAATCCTAGTCTCTGATAAAAAGGGACTTTAAACTAACAAAGGTCAAAAGAAACAAAGAAGGGCATTGCATAATCGTAAAAAGATCAATGCAACAAGAAGAGCTAACTATCCTAAATATATATGCATCCAATACAGGAGCACCCAGATACAAAAAGCAAGTTCTTAAGGACCTACAAAGAGACTTAGACTCACACACAATAATAGTGAGAGATTTTAACACTCCACTGTCAATATTTGACAGATCAACAAGACAGAAAATCAATGGAGATATCCAAGACTTGAACACAGATCTGGACCAAGGGGACATAATAGACATCTACAGAACTCTCTACCCCAAATCCACAGAATATACATTCTTCTCAGCACCACATCACACTTACTCTAAAATTGACCACATAATTGGAAGAAAATCACTCCTCAGCAAGTGCAAAAGAATGTAAATCATAACAGTATCTCAAACCACAGTGCAATCAAATTAGAACTCAGGATTAAGAAACTAACTCAGAACCACACAATTTCATGGAAACTGAACAACCGGCTCTTGAATGTCGACTGGATAAACAATGAAATGGAGGCAGAAATAAAGATATTCTTTGAAACCAATGAGAACGAAGATACAACATACCAGAATATCTGGAACACATTAAATCAGTGTCTAGAAGGAAACTTATAGCAATAAATGCCCACATGAGAAGCAAGGAAAGATCTAAAATTGACACCTTATCGTCAAAATTGGAAGAGCTAGAGGAACAAGATCAAACATTCAAAAGCTAGCAAAAGACAAGAAATAACTAAGATCAGAGCAGAACTGAAGGAGACAGAGACAAAGAAACCCTTCAAAAAATCAATAAATCCAGGAGCTGGTTTTTAGAAAAGACAAATAAAATAGACAGACCCCTAGCCAGAGTAAAAAAAAAAAAAAGGAAAAGAGAGAAGAATCAAATAGATGCAATAAAACATGATTAAGGGGATATCACCACCAATTCCACAGAAATACAAACTACCATCAAAGATTACTACAGACAACTCTATGCACATAAACCAGTAAACCTGGAAGAAATTGATAAATTCCTGGACACTTACGCCTCCCAAGACTATACCAGGAAGAAGTTGAATTCCTTAATAGATCAACAACAAGGTCTGAAACTGAGGCAGCAACTAATAGCCTATCAACCAAAAGAAGTCCAGGTCCAGATGGGTTTATAGCCAAATTCTGCCAGATGTATACAGAGGAGCTGGTACCATTCCTTCTGAAACTATTCCAAACAATACAAAAAGAGGGAAACCACCCTAACTCATTTTATGAGGCCAATATCATCCTGATAACAAAACCTTGCAGAGACACAGTTGAAAAAAGAAAACTTCAGGCTAATATCCATGATGAACATTGATGTAAAAATCTTCAATAAAATGCTGTCAAAACTAATGCAACAGCACATCAAAAAGCTTATCCACCATGATCAAGTAGGCTTCATCCCAGGGATTCAAGCTGGTTCAACATACGCAAATCAATAAACATAATCCATCACATAAACAGAACCAAAGACAGAAACTATATGATTATCTCAATAGATAGAGAGGGCCTTTGACAAAATCAGCAGCCCTTTATGCTAAAAACACTCAATAAACTAGGTATTGATGGAACATATCTCAAAATAATAAAAGCTGTTTATGACAAACCCACAGCCAATATCATACTGAATGGGCAAAAACTGGAAGCATTCCCTTTGAAAACTGGCACTACACAAGGATGCATTCTCTAACCACTCCTATTCAATATAGTATTGGAAGTTCTGGCCAGAGCAATCAGGCAAGAAAAAGAAATAAAGGGTATTCAAATAGGACAAGAGGAAGTCAAATTTTCTCTATTTGCAGATGATATGACTGTATATTTAGAACATCCCAGTGTCTCAGCACAAAATCTCCTTAAGCCAATAAGCAACTTCAGCAAAGTCTCAGGAAACAAAATCAGTGTGCAGAAATCACAAGTATTTCTGTACATCAAGAAAAGACAAACAGAGCCAAATCATGAGTGAACTCTCATTCAAAATTGCTACAAAAAATTAAAATACTTAGAAATACAACCAAGAAAGGATGTGAAGGACCTCTTCAAGGAGAACTACAAACCACTGCTCAAGGAAATAAGAGAGGACACAAACAGATGGAAAAACATTCCATGCTCATGGTTAGGAAGAATCAGTATCATGAAAATGGCCATACTACCCAGAGTAATTTATAGATCCAATGCTATCCCCATTAAGCTACCATTGAACTTCTTCACAGAACTGGGAAAAACCACTTTAAACTTCATATGGAACCAAAAGAGAGACCGCATAGCCAAAACAATCCTAGACAAAAAGAAGAAAGCTGGAAGCATCATGCTATCTGACTTCAAATTATACTACAAGGCTATGGTAATTAAAACAGCATGGTACTGGTACAAAACCAGAGATATAGACCAATGGAACAGAACAGAGGCCTTAGAGGCAACACCACACATCTACAACCATCTGATCTTTGACAAACCTGACAAAAACAAGCAATGGGGAAAAGATTCTCAGTTTAACAAATGATGTTGAGAAAACTGGCTAGCCATGTGCAGAAAGCAGAAACTAGACCCCTTCCTTACACCTTACACTAAAATTAATTCCAGATAGATTAAAAATTTAAACATAAGACCTAACACCATAAAAACCCTAGAAGGAAACCTAGACAAAAGCCATTCAGGACATAGGCATAGGCAAGGACTTCATGAGTAATACACCAAAAGTAATGGCAACAAAAGCCAAAATAGACAAATAGGATCTACCTAAACTTAAGAGTTTCTGCACAGGAAAAGAAACAATCATCAGAGTGAACTGGCAACCAACACAATGGGAAAAAATTTTTCCAATGTACACATCTGACAAAGGGTTAATATCCAGAAACTACAAAGAACTTAAACAGATTTATAAGAAAAAAAAAAAAAAAAAAACCCGTTCAATAGTGGGTGAAAGATATGAACAGCACTTTTCAAGGGAAGACATTCATGCGGCCAACAAACATATGAAAAAATGCTCATCATCATTGGTCATTAGAGAAATGCAAAGCAAAACCACATTGAGATATCACCTCATGCCAGTTAGAATGGCAATCATTAAAAAATCTGGAGAAAACAGATGTTGGAGAAGATGTGGAGAAACATGAATGCTTTTACACTGTTGGTGGGAGTGTAAATTAGTTCAACCATTGTGGAAGACAGTATGGTGATTCCTCAAGAATCTAGAAATAGAAATTCCATTTGATCCAGCAATCACATTATTGAGTATATACCTGAAGGATTCAAAAGCATTCTATTATAAAGACACATGCACATGTATGTTCATTGCGCCACTGTTTACAATTGCAAAGACCTGGAACCAACCCAAATGCCCATCAATGATAGACCAGACAAAGAAAATGTGGCATATACACACCATGGAATTCTATGCAACCATAAAAAAGGATGAGCTTGTGTCCTTTGTAGGGACATGGATGAATCTGGAAACCATCATTCTCAGCAAACTGACACAGGAACAGAAAACCAAACACTGAATGCTCTCACTCATAGGTAGGTGTTGAACAATGAGAACACATGGGCACAGAGAGGGGAATGTCACACACTGTTGTCTGTTGGGAGGGTGGGGGGTTTAGGGGAGGGACAGCGGAGGGGAGGGGAAGTTGGGGAGGGATAACATAGGGAGAAATGCCTGATGTAGGTGATGGTGGAATGGAGACAGCAAACCACCATGGCATATGTGTATTATGCAATAATCTTGCAATATCTGCACATGTATCCCAGAATTTAAAGTACAATTTTAAAAAATATCTAACAACAACAAAAAAAGTGATCCACACTCCATCGAATGCCTTTCAAGGGGGAGAAGGCAACTTTTCCCATTTCACTACCATCACATTGATTTTTTTCTAATTTTTTTACGTATATAGGAAGCAAATGTCTTGGATTACAATTAGTAAGATGTTCTAATAAAATAACATCCACAAGGAAAAAAAAAGAATGTGGTTTCTTTAATAGACTTGAGAGCCCACACTTTCTGTTTTAGCAAGAACTTTTATTGAATGCAGAAAGATGGCAATGTCATTCTAAAAAACACAAATGATCAAGTAATCTTATCATATCTTTTTTATTCATGTTACTTCCCTACATTAAGCAGCTATTTATTGAACATGATGACATAGAAGGAAGGGAATGATAAGCCAATCTATAGTTCTTTTTCCTTTCAGTCCTTTCTACTCACCAGTAAGCTGAAAGGGGAGAGTGATGATATAACATGCACATATCAGTATGTGAAATAGAAACAGTTGCATTAGTTTTGTATAGAGTTTCCACTTTTATGGTAAGAATAAAATACATATATATGTATTTTCCATGAAATAACTATAATTTTGGCCTATCAGTTAAATGCTCTTATATTTGCATTTAAGACCTGCATGACACAGTATAAAGATGAATGGGAAATTTTCAAATAATAATTTGAATGTTTAGTTTTTTTACATAGGAAGATGCTAAATAGCAAATAAAAAGAGATTAACCAACACTATAGATATATCTGTAGGAAAGTCTTTCACTAAGAAAACATTCAAAAAATTGTACTGATACTCCAGATGAGCAGATATCAACATAAGAACACATGAAACATGAAAAAATATAAAGTTTTAATAGAATTTTTCCTGCATTTTTAAAACAAACATGCTGGCATTTTTTTCATTGAGCTTTGCAAGTTATATAGCCACCACTGCATCACACATCTTGCTCTTTCTTCAAAACACTAAGCTCCTTTCATAATACATTCATTCTTTTACCTGAATTGTTCTATCCTAAACCCGAGAACTCCTAGACATTCTTCAAAGCCCAGTGCAAATGTCACCTTCTCTGTGAAACTTATCCCAGAGCTCCTAGAACAAAGTTGATCATTCCCTTCCCAATATAGACTGTGAGGTCTTTGGGGGGAGGTCCTAGGAACAATTGCAATATTTATTACATAGATAAGTGTTGGATTAAAAAATTATTGGATGAGATGGTGGTCAAAGACGATGGGTAGGAAAGGGCTTATATTCTATGATTTTCATTAGAATCCTTCACTCATCTAGAGATGACGCTGCTTTTGTCACTTGAGCTCACACTGGTTGCCAAACAAAAGTACTTGAAATTTAAAATAACTTTCTGCTTATTGAGTCAAGACTCATTTATCTTTCCCTTTTGAGATGAGAATATGACTGGTGCAGCTAAAGGTGATCTTATTTCCAGCCGTTAAACAATGTTAATTTCATGGGCTACAGAGAGAAGAAGCTTATGCAAATGAATATGGTTTTGTCTGCACACAGCTTATTAATATGAATAGGTTAGCAATTCACAATCCATAGCCTTCCCCGATAGGTATGATTCAGAAGGTCAAGGTTATTGTTTTCCTGAAAAGAAACTCATATTGAGATGCAGATAACTTCTCAGGTGTAGCCTCAAGACCACTGACATTCTAAACAGCTCATTCGACTGTATAAAAACTCAATGAACTGCAGAGCAAATATGAAAAGGAAATCTAAATGTTTCTGTATAATCCCACAGAATTCAGAGTGGGCAAAAGGATACTACTTGCTGAACTTGATCTGATACTCTAACTCATTCAAAAGCATGCCAAATATATCTACTCTAACGCCTAACACTTCCGAGCATGGAAATGCAATTTTTCACGGTGAAAGATGCTGATGATATTTCTTGCACTCACGAGAAACCTTAATAGTTTCCATGCATCATTGGTACACATAGGTTATGGATCTTTCATGTTAATATCTGGACAGTATATAAAGTATATTCATGAAGAACAAAATGAAAGATCACTTAGCTATAATAGGTATTTATCATATTTGAGTTGTACTCATCCTTCTTTGTATAATGCCATTTTTCCTAGAGAAAATATCATTAACTTGGTGTCCCTCAAATGCCAGTTTTGTATTGTTTCTCCAACAGTGGGGTAAAGCTGATTGCTTCTGCTCTGATATGGTTTGGCTGTGTCCTCACCCAAATCTCATCTTGAATTGTAGCTCCCATAATTCCCATGTGTTTCGGGAGGGACTCAATGGGAGATAATTGAATCATAGGGGGTGGTTTCCCCAGACTGTTCTCATGGTAGTGAATAAGTCTCATGAGATCTGATGATTTTATAAGCGGTTTCCCCGTCTGTTTACCTCTCGTTTTCTCTCTTGTCTGCTTCCATGTAAGATGTGCCTTTTGTCTTTCACCATGATTGTGAGTACTCTTCAGCTACATGGAACTGTGAGTCCATTAAACCCTTTTTTCTTTATAAATTATCCAGCCTCCGTTATGTCTTTATCAGCAGTGTGACAATGGCCTAATACGTGGTCTAATCTGGTGTTCCTTGAAATTATACATGTGTTAAGATACTTGTTAGGTTAAGGCACTGAAACGTCAGGTTATATATAACCTGAGAAATGCCTGGGTATCTAAATGGAGATCTACTTTTGGATCTCAGACTACCTATAGTGATATTCTGATAAATCAAGATTATCACTGCATATCCAAAATATGAGTAGGAATTCTTAAAATTGGAAGAAATATAGGTCCATCTTTCTAGTCATGTTGGAAATCTCTCTTTGGTCAGCATTAAAAGTATGAGACAAAGTAAGAAAATATTAATGAACAAAACACTCAAGGAATTCACATACAATCAGTAATAGTATCCTGCTAATTATTTTTTTCAAGGTATCTTTTTCATCTATTTAACTTCTCTTCATCTACGTTCTCCAAAACATAATGGAGCTGACCATGAAATCACATCTGGATTCCTTAAGCATCCCCTTAACAACATTATGCCTTTAGAAAGCCTCCTTCCAATCAGTTTTCCACATTACAACCAAGGTATCATTTTTAATGTCATTTTGGTCAATTGCTTGCAAAGCTTAAAGCTCTGCAGCAAGTTTTCATAGTTCTTAAAGCCCAAAACACTAAACATGTCTTAGGAGGGTCCCCCTAGCTCCTATTACTGTTTCCCAATCCTCAGTTTCTCCTACTTTTTCTCAGTCTCTCCCTTTTTTCTCTAATGTTTAGTATTTTGAACTCCGACCCCAAGCTATCATTCTTTCCACTGCGATTTGGCTAACTCTTACTGAGAATGTAAGTCTTAAAAAAATGATGATAGTGCAAGAAATCCTAACTTCCATATTAGATTCTCAGGATATGAATGCTATATACCCTATATTTCCCCTTTCACAATTTTCATCATGATTGGAATTCTTTGTTCAATGTCTATATTTTCTACTTTCTTAAAAATCTGTGACAGTAGAGATATATCTGACTTATACAGCACTCTATAGCTAGGGTTTAGCAGTATTTAACAAATAATAGATGCTTGATGTTTGCTAAGTTCATTGAAAATCAAATTAGAAATGCTTCTTGGAGTCCTTTAAGTTATTTAGCCTTAATTACTAATAATTCTGTTAAGGCTAAGTAATTTATAACCTAAACGTATTGAGTAGGAGATGGGCAGTGACAATGATAAGAAAGAAAAAGATGTCATAATCTTACTTATATGACTTAGGTTTGGGCACTTTATTTATTTTCCTACACCTCTTCTTTTTAATTCATAATAATTACATGGGGATCATGTTACTGACTGCCAGAACTCAGTTATCAATGTGTAAGAATGGCCAAAGCCATGAGTTTCAAAATCAGCCCAGAAATATACAGTAGGCTTAAAAACCAAAAATTTAATATTCCTCCCCTTGATTAACCTCTCTTGTTTTTCTGTTTCTGTTATGTCTATTTGTAGACATATATCTTTATGTTATTACAGATATGGACATATGCATATCTTTCACATTCTTCCTTAAGTTCTATATTCCCAGTTAGTCATCAAACTAGACATCAGAACACAGAGTTTTCATTCTTTCTCATAAACCAATGATCTCAAATGCTTTCCTATACTCTCCTGACAATCCGACCTAAATATTCAGCTGCCTACTAAGCATCTCCATTCAAATATTCCATACTCATCCCAAATCTGATGTGTTCTAAACTATATTTATTACCTTTATTGGATTTGAGGAGAATAGAGACAATGATATATTAATCTGTTTGTGGTTAATGGTTTGTATAAAATTCATGAATATTGTTTCTCTATAACATTTAACATTACATATCTTTTGGCTATGCACTGATGAGAAAATATGAAGGCAGGAGGACAAGATAACACACTTCAAACCAGATCAGTGACAAGCACTATACCCTAAAAGGTAAACTCGATGTTAATAATTTTTACAGTTGGATAGCTACAGGAAAAGGATTAATATGAAATGATTTGAAATCACTGGTGGCTCCATAGATACACAAGGCAACATTTATAGGACAGGCAGGTGTTTGGAGTAGAGATAATTTCATGCATTCTAAAAGTAGTAAAGATTGAGCTAGATAAAATTGAGGTTCAATTATTGGAGTTCTTCTGAACCCTCCGTTACCTAATGTCCCTTGTGGTACCTGTTTGAGCCCTCTCTTGTCTGTTTTCTCCCAGTAAAACTTATGGATTCTTCTTTGTCCAATCTCTATGGAACCCTTCTTAGACCTCCTCTGTCCAAACTTTCCCTTGGAGAAGGCTCCTATCACCATAGTGATGACATGAGCATCTTCATTAAACTAACTTTCAATTTGAGATCAAATTTATCATCTTCACTAACAAGAACCTCAAGGCTTATGGCCAGGTTAGGGAATTCCTGGGCCAAGCATCTTCTCCCCATCAACTGTCTTCTTGTATTCTAATTAATTAAAAATAATTATTTACACTAAATTCAGAAATCTAAAAGACATCTTAGATGTACTCCCTCTTTACTCCTGGCCTATCTAAGTAGCCACAAAATTATGTTAACTATACTTCCTATTTTCCACTACCATTATCTCAGTTCAGGATACCATCAAATATCACTTGCATAATGTCAACAGATATCTAAATGTTCTCCTTTCTTGATACAATTTCTAAATGTATCAAGTTTCTCTCCATTTTCAACCCCATGTATTATTCCCATCCTATTCTCATTTACCTTGGCATCAAAGTGATCTTTCTAAAATTCAAAATTTACGAGATCACTCAATTACTAAAATTATTTCAGTGGCTTTTGCTAGTCTCTAGTGAAACATTCTATGTGTTTGCACATAAAGCCCTTATAAGCTAACTCCAGCACAGGTCATCTCCAGCCCCATGGCTCACCATTATTTTGTTCATATTCTACATTCAAGGTACACCAAAGTCTGTGTTTCACTCATCTATGAATTCCTGAAGCTATATTTTGGAAGCCCTGTATATCTTATTTTTATTAATGAAAATCAATTAGACATATAACCTAAGGTACAAGAGTCTCAAAATAAAAAGTAAATGAATGTTTAATGAGCTGAATTCCAACCAAATATCTGACTATGTTAAGAGAATAACCCAGAGCCAAGAAAATTGTGTGTGTGTGTGCGTGTGCATGTTTATTTTTAAGTGGAAAAGTAGAGGAGCTTTTTAAATTTGAATATGTAAAGATGATGTTGGGAAAAATATGACAAAAATTTTGTCACATTTTGTCATGAACTCTATTTTAAACTTCAACTTCAATGGAAGAAAAATGTTTGCAAAAAGTAAAAACATAGTATTTGCTCTAAAACACTAATAGAAAAAAATATCAATATTTCTTCTGAACTGAATGTAGAAAACGTAATAGTTAAAAAGCCTAAAAGCATTCCCTAAAATAAATCCATTTTTAATGCAATTTTAAAAGCCTATGTTATTCTTAAATAAAGGCTAAATGGAAGCCTCAATTTTCTTTATTTATTAATGAATTCAAAATATTCAAAGTGGCTATTTTTGCTATTGAAAAGTGCTACATAGCCAGATGCTGACCCATGGATACTTTAAAAAATGAAAGAAGAGGAAAAGAAGAAACTGTTAGCTTTTCAAAAAGGGGTATGGGACTCTGAGGGTAGCATTGCCTTTCAAGAATTTAATCTAAAATCTCTAAGTTGCACAAATGGTGGTGCACCTGTGTCTATGGACATGTGTCTGCCCATCTTTTTTCTCCATTTTATAAAGTCTAATCTTCTTATAGATGATACAACATCTGTATCTTTTTCATGCTACGTAACTTCCACAGAGTTCATACAATGTAATTAGTACACACAACCAGTGCAATCTGGCTTCTGTAAAGCACAAATTAGACACTCTATACATGCTTGTCAATTGAATGAGGCACTCCATTTTAAATGGTGCCCCTAATTCATTGGTTGGTTCCCTACAGAACAATCCATTAGTCTCTTTTTTTATTTCCTACAATATTTATCTTTATTTCTATCTGCCATGTTCCTAGCCACCTGGCTACAGATATGTCTGGACAGAGGTTTCATACCAGCCTTGCTTATGCTATTTCTGCTGCCTGGGATCCCTACTTAACCACACCCATGTCACTCTTCCTAGTGGAAAACTAGGCTACATGTAAGTGTCACTCTAAACTCTGACACTTAACTGAAGTGCTCCCTGTTCACTCTAGTCGTTGATACTTTCTTTTTCATCCAAATGTATATTGTATTTCATTTGCATGTCTCATGTGGTACTTTTCTCTTTCTACCTTCCATTCTAATTTTTTAGCTTAACATTCTTTCTAGAATACAAACTCCTTACACATAGGATGTATATCTAAGTCACCTTTGTTTCATAATTTTCTTATGCAGTGCTATTTAACTATAAATATATTTTTTAAATAACGCTTTTTATCTATAAGAGAACCTCTTGGATTATCTTTAGGTCTTTTAACTTATATTTTATATACATTTTTAATAAGCTTAATATGAAGGAACAAGAAGTAAGAAAGTATAAAAAGCAAACACAAGCCTATCTAAACTAAAGCTCATTGGAATCACTTGTATGGGAACAAATAATCTTTGTATACCTCAGGATGTTAGTAAGATACAAGTCAGAGAAATAATGGATGTGCATAAAATATATCCTGAATCTTAAATACTTTAATGTGCTATTTACTATTTATTAATAATATCTTATTATCCAATTATAATACTTCAACAAATTTACAAGGTAAGTTAACTTTAATACATTATTAATAACTGTTTCTAACAATACCTTATTCACTATTTAGTTATAATAATCCAACAAATTTTTAGAGAGCTTTAATATTTACAAAGCATTTTTACATCTATTATAAAAGTCTTCACACTATGACTAAACAAATACATAAATGTGAAGCCCACCAGATTTTGCAGAAGAAAAAGCTGAAAGTCAGTGGGTCAAGTTAGGTGTTCCTAGGTCACACACTAAAAATTGGGAAAGTCAAGGTTCAATATATAGTGTTGTAATTCCAAAAGTAAAACAGACTAAGTTCTCACTTACTACCTATGAGACACTGAAAAGAGGGAAACAAAAATAAATGAACAAGCAGTGTGTTGTAATGGAGAAAAATGATGACCAGAGAGCAGAACCTTTTGAGATAAAGTGATCAGGGAAAACATTGTGGAAAAGGTTATTCTTAAGCTGTTGCCTGAATGATGGGAAAGAGCCAAGCATTAAAACAAACAAAAGCAGGGAAAGAACATTCAGGTATAGAAACAGGATTGCACAAAGGCCTTAAAATGAGAAATTTCAGGCTTCTTCCCATGGCATAAAATATCCTTCATGAAGTGGCTTCCAAGTACTAATCACACACCAGCTGTTCTTCAGCCCTTCTAGCCCTCACACTCAAAGACATTCTAAGCATTTCCTGCGCTGCATCTTCCTTTCTGCTTTTGCAGATACTATTTCCTCTTCCAGTCATCTCTACATTGAAAACAAATATTGACCCCCCAAAACATTTCTCAGGGGGACTTCATTCTTTCATCTTTAACTATATCCCTCACTCCAGTCTAACTAAATGCATCTCTCCCATATATTTTAAAAGCAATCTCCTTTTTTTATTAACTGCTTTAATGAGGAATAATTTGCATAATGTAAATCACCTGTTTTAAGGATACAATTCAATGACTTTTAGTGTATTCACAAGAATTTTACAACTATCCTCATGACCTAATTTTAAAACGTATCCATCACTCAAAAAAGAAACCTCATGTTGATATATATTCCTTCCCCATTCCCACCCCCAGCTCTATGCAAGTACTAATCTCCTTTCTATTTCCACATGATTTACCTTCTCTGAACATTTTACATAAATGGAATCATATATACGATCTGTGTTCTTCATATCCAGTTTCTTTCACAGAACATGTTTTTGAAGCTCATCTCTGCTGTACATATTTCAGTACTTCTTTCTTTTAATTGATGAGTAGTATTCCATTGCATGAATGTAGCTTATTTTGTGTATCCATTCACCAGTTGATGGACATTTTTGCCATCCATGTTTTGTCTGTTGTGAATTACAAAGCTGCTTTATTTTCTCTTTGTTTCTACACATCTATCTCCCCCTATTGGGCTGTGAGCACCATTATAGCAGGCAGCACAGCGCAACACTTTCTGCAGTCTCAACAACAGCTGTTAAGAGGAGGTACTCCTTCTTTTTGCTTAGAATTGACTTGGCTATGCGGTCTCTCTTTTGGTTGTATATGAAGTTTAAGGTGGTTTTTTCCAGTTCTGTGAAAAAGGTCATCGATAGCTTGATGGGGATAGCACTGAATCTGTAAATTACCTTGGGCAGTATGGCCATTTTCACAACACTGATTCTTCCTAACCATGAGCATGGAATGTTTATCCATCTGTTTGTGTCCTCTCTTATTTTGTTGAGCAGTGGTTTATAGTTCTCCTTGAAGAGGTCCTTTACATTCTTTATTAGTTGTATTCCTAGGTATTTTATTCTCTTTGTAGCAATTGTGAAGGGCAGTTCATTTTTGATTTGGCTCTCTTTAAGTCTGTTATTGGTGTATAGGAATGTTTGTGATTTTTGCACGTTGATTTCGTATCCTGAGACTTTGCTGAAGTTGCTTATTGGCTTAAGGAGATTTTGGGCTGAAACAATGAGGTCTTCTAAATATACAATCATGTCATCTGCAAATAGGGACAATTTGACTTCCTCCTTTCCTAATTGAATACCCTTTATTTCTTTTTCTTGCCTGATTGCTCTGGCTAGAACTTCCAATACTATATTGAATAGGAGAGGTGAGAGATGGCATCCTTGTCTAGTGTCAGATTTCAAAGGGAATGCTTCCAGGTTTTGCCCATTCACTATGATATTCGCTGTGGGTTTGTCATAAATAGCTCTTATTATTTTGAGATACGTTCCATCAATACCTAGTTTATCAGAGGCCTCGGAGGCAACGCCACACATCTACAACCATCTGATCTTTGACAAACCTGACAAAAACAAGAAATGGGGAAAGGATTCCCTGTTTAATAAATGGTGTTGGGAATACTGGCTAGCCATATGCAGAAAGCAGAAACTGGACCCCTTCCTGACACCTTACACTAAAATTAACTCCAGATGGATTAAAGACCTAAACATAAGACCTAACACCATAAAAACCCTAGAAAAAAAATCTAGGCAAAACCATTCAGGACACAGGCATAGGCAAGGACTTCTTGACCAAAACACCAAAAGCACTGGCAACAAAAGCCAAAATAGACAAATGGGGCCTAATCAAACTCCACAGCTTCTGCACAGAAAAAGAAACAGTCATTAGAGTGAATCGGCAACTGACAGAATGGGAAAAAATTTTTGCAATCTACCCGTCTGACAAAGGGCTGATATCCAGAATCTGCAAAGAACTAAAACAGATTTACAAGAAAAAAAACAAACAAGCCCATTCAAAAGTGGTTGAAGGATATGAACAGACACTTTACAAAAGAAGACATATGTGAGACCAATAACCATATGAAAAAATGCTCATCATCACTGGTCATTAGAGAAATGCAAATCAAAATCACATTGAGATACCATCTCACGCCAGTTAGAATGGTGATCATTAAAAAATTGGGAGACAACAGATGCTAGAGAGGATGTGGAGAAATAGGAACACTTTTACACTGTTGGTGGGAGTGTAAATTAGTTCAACCATTGTGGAAGACAGTGGCGATTCCTCAAGGACCTAGAAATAGAAATTCCATTTGACCCAGCAATCCCATTACTGGGTATATATCCAAAGGATTATAAATCATTCTATTATAAGGACACATGCACACAAATGTTCATTGCATCGCTGTTTACAATAGCAAAGACTTGGAACCAACCCAAATGCCCATCGATGATAGACTGGACAGGGAAAATGTGGCACATATACACCATGGAATACCATGCAGCCATCAAAAACAATGAGTTCGTGTCCTTTGTAGGGACATGGATGAACCTGGAAACCATCATTCTCAGCAAACTGACACAAGAACAGAAAATCAAACACTGCATGTTCTCACTCATAGGTAGGTGTTGAACAATGAGAACACATGGACACAGGGAGGGGAGCATCACACACTGGGGTCTGTTATGGGGGAATAGGGGAGGGACAGTGGGGGTGGGGAGTTG
>PVKP010012545.1:0-58010 GCA_004027715.1 Plecturocebus donacophilus
ATATACGCACCCATTACAGGAGCACCCAGATACATAGGGCAAGTTCTTAATGACTTACAAAGAGACTTAGACTCCCACACAATAATAGTGGGAGACTTTAACACTACACCGTCAATATTACATAGATCAACGAGATAGAAAATCAACAAGGATATCCAGGACTTGAACTCAGACCTGGAACAACTAGACTTAACAAATAAATACAGAACTCTCCTCCCACAAATCCACAAAACATACATTGTTCTCAGTATCACATTATACCTATCTTAAAAGTGACCACATAATTGGAAGTAAATCATTCCCCAGCAATTGCATAGCATTTCACAGGTTTAAATAAAATATTGATTGGCTGCTTATTTGTTATTTTCATCCCCTATTCCTTCCTGTCTCCATTGTTAAGCACAATTATTGGCATAAAAGAAGTTTTAAATACGCATTTTTAGACTGTATTCTAGCCTGGGCAATAAAACAAGAATCCCATTCTCTCTCCCTCTTTCTCTTCCTCTTTCTTTCTCTCTTTCATTCTTTTTTTTCTTCCTTTTGCTCTTTCTTTCTCCTTTTCTCTCTTTTTCTAAAATCTCTTCCTCTTTCTCTCTTTTATTCTTTTTATTCTAAAAAAAAAAAAAAGCGGCCAACGAACTTATGAAAAAAAAGCTCATCATCACTGATCATTAGAGAAATGCAAATCAAAACCACAATGAAATACCATCTCATTCCAGTTAGAATGGCAATCATTAAAAAGTCAGGAAACAACGGATGCTGGAGAGGATGTGGAGAACCAGGAACGCTTTTACACTGTAGGTGGGAGTGTAAATTAGTTTAACCATTGTGGAAGACAGTGTGGTGGTTCCTCAAGGACCTAGAACCAGAAATACCATTTGACCCAGCAATCCCATTACTGGGTATATACCCAAAGGATTATAAATCATTCCACTATAAAGACACATGTACATGTATGTTTATTGTAGCATTGTTCACAATAGCAAAGACTTGGAACCAACCAAAATGCCCATCAGTGATACACTGGATTCTTAATTCTCTCTCTCTCTCTCTCTTTTTTATTCACAGCTGTACCAGTGCAGTTAGACTGGATTAAAAAAATGTGGCACATATACACTATGGAATACTATGCAGCCATAAAAAAGGATGGATTAATGTCCTTTGCAGGGACATGGAAACCATCATTCTCAGCAACCTAACACAAGAACAGAAACCAAACACTGCATAAGTGGGAGCTGAACAATGAGAACACATGGACACAGGAAGGGGAGCATCACACACCAGGGCCTGTCGGGTGGTAGTGGGGGAGCTAGGGGAGGGATAGCAGGGGATGGAGGGCTAGAGGAGGGATAGCATTAGGAGAAATACCTAATGTAGATGATGGGTTGATGGGTGCAGCAAACCACCATGGCGCATGTATACCTATGTAACGAACCTGCACGTTCTGCACATGTCTTTCAGAACTTAAAGTATAATAAAAAGAAAGAAAGAAAAAGCTCTCAGTAAAAAAAAAAAAAAAAGAAAAAGAAAGAAAGAAATCCAAGCCTGGTGGAGCCTGTCTGTAGTCCCAGCTACTCAGGAGGCTGAGGTGAGGATTGCTTGAGCTTGGGAGGTCAAGGCTGCGGTGAGCTGTGATCACACTACTGCCCTCCAACCTAGGTGGAAGAAAAAAACCTTGTCTCAAAAAGAAAAAAAACCCACTCAGCTTAAAACACATTATACATCTACACGCACAAAAATTCTTTCTTTACCTCTTTTTTAAATAAGCTTCTTCTAGTTTTAAATTCTTGAATTTAATTTTATTTATGTTTTAAAATTTGAGACAGGTCTTTCTCTGTCCCAGGCTGGAGTGCAGTGGCATAATCATAGCTCACTGCAACCACAGACTGCTGGGTTCAAGCAATCCTCTCACCCCAACCTCCCAAGGAGCTGAGACCACAGGAGTGCACCACCATGCTCAGCTAGCTGTTTCTGTTTTTTAATGAGATCTCACTGCATCACCCAGGCTGTTCTCAAACCCCTGGCCGAAGTGATCCTCCTGTCTTAGCCTCCCAAAGTACTAGAAGTACAGGGATGAGCCATTGTGCCCACCCTTTAAAATTTTTTTTTTTACTTTTTAAACTTTTTTTGTCAAAAATTTAGAGACAAATACACATTAGCCTAGGCCTACAGGGGATCAGGATCATCAAAATCACTATCATCCACCTCCACATCTTGTCCCACTGGAAGGTCTTCAGAGACGATGACATGCATGGAGTTGTCATCTCCTGTATAACACTGCCTTCTTCTTCTGGAATACCTCCTGAAGGATCTGCCTGAAGCTGCTTTACAGTAGCTTATGATATGAATGGGCTCTGTGTCCCCACCCAAATCTCATCTCGAATTGTAATCTCCACATGTTGAGGGAGGGACCTGGTGGAAGGTGATTGGGTCATAGGGGCAGTTCCCCCATGCTGTTCTCATGATAGTGTGTGAGTTCTCACGAGATCTGATGGTTTAAAAGTGGCAGTTTCCCCTGTGCTCTCTCTCTCCTGCCGCCATGTAAGACATGCCTTGCTTCCCCTTCACCTTCTGCCATGATTGTAGGTTTGCTGAGGCAGAACTGTGAATCAGTTAAACCTCTTTTCTTCATAAATTACCGAGTCTCAGATAGTATCTTTATAGCAGTGCGAAAACGGACTAATACAACTTAAATATATATGGGATTAATCATACCTTAGGCCACAGATCATGTCTTCTGCATACACACACACACACGTGAAGAAGGACATTCTAAAACAATGATTAATGCTATAGTATAGTAAATACATAAACCAGTACCATAGTCATTTATTATCATTAAGTATTATATACTATATATAACTGTATGTGCTATACTTTTTTTATTTTTATTTTTAGAGAGGATCTTACTCTGTTGCCCAGGCTGGAGTGCAGTGACTCATGCATAGCTCACTGCAGCCTCAAACTCCTGGGCTCAAGCAATCCTCCTCTGTTAGTCTCTTGAGCAGGTGGGACTACAGGCACATGTCATTACACCTGGCTAATTTTTCTTTTTCTTTTTTTTTATGTAGAGAGAGAATCTTGCTTTGTTGCCCAGGCTGGTCTTGAACTCCTGGGCTGGTCTTGAACTCCTGTTGAACAAAAAATTTATATCTGGCACAATTATCTTTGAAGAGTGAAGGACAAATTAGGATATTTCTGGTTAAACAAAAGCCGAGGGACTTCAAGACTAGTAGACCTGCCATAACAAAAATGCTAAAGAGAGTTACAGCCATTCAGTCTGAGATGAAGACATTAGACAGTGAGTCAGAACCATGAGAATCAATAAAGGACATTGGTAAAGGTAACTACATAGATACAACAGCCAGTATTCGTGTATTTTTTATTTGTGACTCCTCCTTTCTTTCTTTCTTTTTTTTTTAAATTGAGACAGAGTCTCACTGTGTCATCCAGGCTGGAGTGCAGTGGTGCAATCTTGGTTCACCACAACCTTCAACTCCCTGGTTCAAGCGATTCTCCTGCCTCAGCCTCCCAAGTAGCTGGGATTACAGGCATCCACCATCACACCCAGCTAATTTTTGTATTTTTAGTAGAGACAAGGTTTCACCATGTTGGCGAGGATGGTCTCGATCTCCTGACCTCATGATCCACTTGTGTCAGTCTCCCAAAGTGCTGGGATTATAGGTGTGAGCCGCCGTGCCTGGACTTTTTTTCTTATATGATTTAAGCAAAACAAGTACCTTAAACAATAATACAAATCTATGTATGAAAAAGTAATTTGTGATAATAATGATTTAAAGGGGAACAACTAGGAATGTGTGGGAGCAGAGTATTTGTATGCTTTTGAAACTAAGTTGTTATTTTTAAAATTAAGTTGTTATAAGTTTAAGATGTTAATTATAATCCCCAAGGTGATCACCAACAAAATAACTTCTAAAAATTCAGAAAAGGAAAGAAGGGAATCAAAATTGTTTTCCACAAAAAAATTAATAAATGCAAAAAAGGCAGTAATGGAGGAACTGAAGACAAAAATATATGACACAGAAAACAAATAGCTTAATGGAGAAGTAAAGCCTTCCTTATCAATATTTACTTTAAATATAAATGTAATAAACTCTCCAATTAAAAGGTAGAAATTGGCAAGTTGGATTTTAAAAATCATGATCCATCTATATCAGGATGTTCAATCTTTTGGCTTCCCTGGGCCACATTGGAAGAATTGACTAGGGCCACACAGAAAATACATTAACACTAATAATAGCTGATGAGCGGAAAAAAAAAAATCACACACAAAAGATCTCATAATGTTTTAAGAAAGTTTACAAATTTGTGTTGGGCCACATTCAAGGCTATCTTGAGCCACATGTGGCCCACTGGCCATGGGGTGGACAAGCTTGATCTAATGTTGTCTTTATTTATTTATGCATTTATTTTGAGGTGGAGTCTTGCTCGGTGTCCCAGGCTGGAGTGCAGTGGTGTGATCTCAGCTCACTGCAATTTCCACCTCCAGGGTTCAAGCAATTCTGCCTCAGCCTCCCAAGTAGGTGAGATTATAGGCTCCCACCACCACTATTATATTTTTAGTAGAATGGGTTTTCACCATGTTAGCCAGGCTGGTCTCGAACTTCTGACCTCAAGTGATCCACCTACCTCAGCTTCCCAAAGTGTTGGGATTACAGGCGTGAGCCACTGTGTTTGGCCTAATGCTGGCTTTAAAAGATTCACTTTATCATTTTTTCTCTTTTTTACTACTGCCTTCTCAATTTCTATGGAGATTCACTTTAGAAACAAAGACACAAAGAGATGGACAGTAAAAGGATAAAAAAAGATATTCCATAGAAGCAGTAACCAAAGGATAGCGAGGGTGGTTATTATTGATAAAATAAACTGTAAGTTTAAAAAAGGCTAAAAAGCTATAAAAGAATAACTTTAACCATAAAAGTCTCAATCCAGCAAGAAGATATAACAATTAAAAACATACATGAACCTAACAAAAAATTCCCAAAATATGAAGCAAAAACACAGAATTGAAGGGAAAAATAGATATTTCTACAGTAATAGAAATTTTAATATTTCATTTTTAATAATAGATAGAATAACCTGACAGAAGATCAATAAAGAAATAGAGGACTGGCTGGGTGCAGTGGCTCACGTCTGTAATCCCAGCACTTTGGGAGGCCAAGGCAGGTGGATCACCCGAAGTCAGGAGTTCAAGACCAGCCTGGCCAACATGACGAAACCCCATCTCTACTAAAAATACAAAAATTAGCTGGGTGTGGTGGCATACACCTGTAATCCCAGCTACTTGGGAGGCTGAGATAGGAGAATTGCTTGAACCTGGGAGGTGGAGGTTGCAGTGAGCCAAGATTGTGCCACTGCACTCTAGCCTGGGAGATAGAGCAAAACTTCATCAAAATAAATAAATAAATAGATAAAGGACTTAAATTATACTCTCAACCAATTAGACTTAACAGAAATATAGAGTACTCCAATCAACAAAAGCAGAATATACATTCTTCTCAAGTAGACATGCAACATTCTATAAGATAAATCATATGTTAGGCAAAAAAACAGGTCTTACTAAATTTTAAAAGACTGAAGTAATATAAAGCATTTTTTCCAACCACAGTGAAATGAAACCAGAATGCAATAACAGAAGGAAAACTAGAAAATTCACAAATATATGGAAACTAAACAATATACTTTTTTTTTTTTTGAGACAGAATCTCACTCTGCTGCCCAGGCTGGAATATGGAGGTGTGATCTCGGCTCACTGCAACCTCCACCTCCTGGGTTCAAGTGATTCTCTTGCTTCAGCCTCCTGAGTAGCTGGGATTACAGGTGCCTGCCACCATGCCTAGCTAATTTTTGTATTTTTTTTTTTAGTAGAGACAGAGTTTTGCCATGTTGGTCAGGCTGGTCTTGAACTCCTGATCTCAGGTGATCCACCTGCCTCGGCCTCCCAAAGTGCTAGGATTACAGGTGTGAGCCACCCTGCCCTGCCAAACAATATACCCTTAAACAACCAATGGGTTGAAGAAGAAATCACAACCCAAATGTTGTAATTGGCTCTGTGGTCCCCCTCAAATCTCATCTTGAACTGTAATAATCCCCACGTGTCAAGAGTGGGACCAGGTGGAGATAATAAGATCATGGGGGCAGTTTCCCCCATGCTGTTCCTATGATAGTGAGTCTCATGAGATCTGATAGTTTTAGAAGCATCTGGTATTTCACCTGCCTGCACTTCTCTCTTCTGCCACCATGTGAAGAAGGACGTGTTTGCATCCCCTTCCCCCACGATTGTAAGTTTCCTGAGATCTCCCCAGCCATGCAGAACTGTGAGTCAATTGAATCTCTTTCCTTTATAAATTATACAGTCTCAGGGAGTTCTTTATAGCAGCATGAGAACAGACTAATACACAAGGGAAGGTAGAAAATGCCTTGAGATGAAAAAAAAAAAAAAAAAACACAAACCACAGTATACCAAAACTTAAGAGATGCAAAGAAGGCACTGCTAGAAAAGAACTGTATAGTTGTAAATGCCTACATTAAAAAAGAAAAAAGATCTCAAATCAATAACCTAACTGTACATCTTAAAGAACTAGAAAAAGAAGAGCAAACAAAACCCAAAGCTAGCAGAAGGAAGAATAATAAAAATTAGAGCTGAGATACATAAGACAGAGAATAGAAAAACAATAGATAAAATCAGTGCATATTAGGTTGGTCTGAGGGCAGTGGTGTTTACAACTAACTGATCACATGCAGTTACAGATTTCTTTGTTTCTTCTTTACTCTCACAGCTTCACTTGGACTAGAAAAAGGAAAAAAAAAATCAATGTTAGTCAGGCTTCCCCAGAAAACAGAAGCAAAGACAGATAGATAGAAACATACAGGCCAATGCCGTGGCTCACGCCTGTAACCCCAGCACTTTGGGAGGCCAAGATGGGTGGATCTTGAGATCAGGAGTTCAAGACCAGCCTGGCCAAGATGGTGAAGCCCTGTCTTTACTAAAAATACAAAAATTGGGAGTGTGCTGGCTGCTTGGTCGCTGGGCATTCTCGGTAATAAATAAATAAGTAAATAAATAAAAATACAAAAATTAGCCAGGTGTAGTGGCACATGCCTGTAGTTCCAGCTACGCGGGAAGCTAAGGCAGGAGACTCATTTGAACCTGGGAGGTGGAGAGTGAGCTGAGATGGCACCACTGCACTCTAGCCTTGGTGACAGAGCAAGACTGCAAGACTCTGTTTCAAAAAAAGAAAGAAAGAAAGAAAAAGCATACATACAGATAGATACATAGATAGATGCACATACATATACACAGATAGATGGATAGGTAGACACATGATAGATCAATAGATAGATGGTAGATAGATTGATTGACTATGGGAATTCACTCACATGATTATGGAAGCTGAGAGGTTCCACAGTGTGCTGTCTGCAAACTGGAGAATGAGGGAAGTGGTGATGTAATTCATTCTGAGTCCAACTCCTGAATCAGGGAAGCTAATAGTGTAACTCATTAAGGCCAAAGGCCTGAGAAACTGAGAAAGTGGTATAAGTCCCAGAGTCTGAAGACCTGAGAACCTGGAGTTCTGATGTCCAACGGTGGGACAAGATGGATGTCCCAGCTCCAGAAGAGTGAATTCACCATTCCTTTGCCTTTTTGTTCCATATGAGCCTAAACAAATTGGATAGTGTCTGATATGGTTTGGCTGTGTCCCCACCCAAATCTCATCTTGAATTGTAGTTCCCATAATCCGCACGTGACCCAGGAGGGAGCATGTGGAGATAATTGAATCATGGGGGTGGTTCCCCCAACCTGTTCTCATCATAGTGAGTTCTCATGAGATCTGATGGTTTTATTAGGGGCTTCCCCCTTCGTTGGGCTCTCATTCTTCTCCTGCCACTGCTGAGTGAAGAAGGATGTATTTGCTACCCCTTCCCCATACTGGTAAGTTTCCTGAGGCCTCCCCAGCCACACCGAACTGTGAGTCAATTAAACCTCTTTCCTTTATAAATTACCCAGTCTCCGGTATGTCTTTATTAGCAGCGTGAGAACGGACTAATCCATTGCCTGCCCATGTTGGATGAGGGCAGATCTTCCTTATTCAGTCCAGTGATTCAGATGCCAACCTCCAGAAACACCCTCACAGACACACCCAGAAAACACTTTCCCAGCTATCTGGATATCCATTAACCCAGTCAAGTTGACAGCCAAAATTAACCATTACATATTGAAACCAAAAGTTGAAAAAAATCAACAGAATGGAAAATCTTTACTAGACTAACCAAAAAAAAAAAGAAAGAAAGAAAAAGAAAAGCAAAAGGTTCAGCTGTGAAAGGACAAACACTGGGTGATTCCACTGATACCACTCCACTCTATCTAGAATGGGCAAATTTATGAAGACAGAAAGTAAAATAAAGGTTACCAAGAGCTGGGAGTGGAAGAAATGGAGAGTTATTGCCTAACGGGTAGAGAGCTTCAGTGTGGGATGGTAGAAAAAGTACTCGTTATACGACAAAGAAAACACTGTGAATGTATTGAATCCACCGAATTGTACACTTAAAATGGTAAAAATGGTAAATTTTACCTGATGTGTATTTTACCACACTAATAATTTTAAAAGACTATAAAGTCTGTCTTGCTTAGCGACTCTCTGCTTTGCTGGCTTTGAAGAAGCAAGCTGCCCCATCACGAGCTGCCTGTGGAGTGAGCCACATGGCAAGGAAGTGGGTGCAGCCTCCAGCCTCCAAAAGCCAGTGAGAAGCTGAAGCCCTCAGTCTGCGGTCGTGCAAGGAACCGAATGCTACCAACAACCACGTGAGCTTAGAAGCAGATCCTTCCCCAGGTGAGCCTCGGATGAGACGGCAGCCCTTGATGACACCTTGATGAAAGCTTCGTGAGACCCTGCATTGGAAGACCCAGCTAAGCCATGCTCGGATTCCGGGCTAATAGAAACTGAGGTGATAAATGCGGGCTGTTTTGAGTAATTAAATTTGTGGCAATAACATTCTGGAGCAATAGGTAACCAATGCAAGCAATATTGTACTGTACTCTTAGCAACTTTTCTTTTTCTTTGCTTATGTCTTGGAAAAAACTAATTCTGTTACATGGCGTTCTAGCTCATTCTTCTGAACTGATGTTTGGTACTTTGTATTAGCACCATTGTAGATGATTTAGAGCTTTTAAAATGTTTTGCCATCCCAGATAATGACGTTCTCCTTGGTGCCTCCGTGTGTGCTTCTATAGGGCAAAGAACAAGACGTGAGATTGCATCTTTGGTTTCTTTGTTTTTTTTTTTAAATCGAGACAAAGTGTTGCTCTGCCGCCAGGCTGGAGTGCAGTGGCATGAGCTTGGATCACCGCAGCCTCCACCTCGTGGGTTCAAGTGTTTCTCGTGTCTCAGCCTCCAGAGTAGCTGGGACTACAGACACCCACCACCATGCCCAGCTTTTTTGTATTTTTAGTAGAGACGGCGTTTCACCATGTTGGCCAGGCTGGTCTTGAACTCCTGACCTCAGGTGATCCGCCTGCCTCAGCCTTCTAAAGTGCTGGGATTACAGGCGTGAGCCACCGTGCCCGGCCACATCTTTAGTTTTAATGCCACTGCCAGTTGCCCTGCAGAGTGCCTGTGCCGAGTGAAGCTCCTGAGTGGGGCCGTAGAGCGCCATTTTTCCGGCCCCGTGGTCTGCCTGTCACTGTCACTATGTGAATGCCCTACTGTAACTCCTGGAAGGCAGGAAGCACATTCTTTGCATCTTCGTGTCCCAGAGCTCAGCCCAGGGCCTGGCAGAGATCACAAGCTGTGCACCTCCTTCCTTCTCTGTCCACATCCTCCCCCTCTTTATGAGACAGATCTTCTCTGTCGCCCAGGCTAGAGTGCAGTGGTGTGACCATAGATCATTGCCGCCTCAACCTGCCGGGGCCCAGCCATCCCCTGCCTTACCCTCCCGAGGAACTGGGACTACCACCATGCCCGGCTAGTTTTTATTTTTTGTAGAGACAGGGTCTTGCTGTGTTGCCCAGGCTGGTCTCAAATTCCTGGGCTCAAGCAATCCTTCTGCCTCGCACCCAAAGTGCTAGGTTTACAGGCTGAGCCACCGCGCCTGGCCCACAGCCCTCTCTGAACAGCTGGGCTGTGACATCTCTCTAGACACAGCCTTGTGGCCACGGTGGACTGGATCACAGAGGAACCTGGGAGTTGGACAGGCAGCTTAAATGGGTGGCCGTTGGAGCCAAGGCTGTGGTCAGAGCCCCTTGGGGAAAGCAGACCCTAAGAGTTTTGGGAGGTGGGCCCTCTGCAGAGAGGAGAGCAGAGACGTGCAGAGAGCAGCGGGAAGGAGGAGCAGACACGGCCCCCAGGAGGCCTGGCTCTCTTTCTGCCTTTGCAGCAAATCCCCTTTCTTTGGGATGGCCTGAGGTTTCTGTCCCTTGTAGCCAAAGTCTCCTTGAGACAAAGAACTGCTCCACTTTTACGGACTTGTTCTCTGAGCCTCTCAGAGCCTGAGCTGGGGTCTCCCAGAGATTCAGGGGAAAGGCCAGAGGCTGGGGTGGAGTCTTCCTTCTTCACGCATTTCCATGTATGCGGCCCGGGGCCTCATGCGCTGCGCCTGCCCCCTTGGTGCCACCCGGCGGCTCTCTCTGCTCACCTAAACATCTTCATGCCTGCTGTCCTCCTGCCGGGTCATGTCCAAGTGGGCATCTCCACAGTCAGCAAAGTGGTACTAGGCGCCTCCCGTAGGCCCTGACAAAAGACAGATTGCCCGGCGGGGCACGCATCTTGTCTTCAATCAGGGTGTGCCTGGACCACGCAGCACCGGTGAAGTAGGGGTTCAGGAGTCAGGTGAGCTGGGCCCATCCCTTACCTGCGTGTGACCTTGGGCAAGTCACCTACGCTCCCTGTTCTCAATTTCCTCATCTGAAAGCGGGTATGGTACTAGTTCCCACCATGTGGGAGGCGGTGAAGCCCTCTACCTGTCCTGCGGGGACTGTCCCTGAGCCTCAGACTCACGCCCAGTGTCTGCCTGGCATCCAACAGGCACCTCTGCCTTCACAACCCACAGCAGAACTCTTGATTTCTGGCCCACCTTCTCCCCAAATCCTACACCCCCTCATCAAGAGGCAGTATAGGCTGGGCGCGGTGGCTCACACCTGTAATCCCAGCACTTTGGGAGGCCCAGGCAGGCAGGTCACTTGAGGTCGGGAGTTTGAGACCAGCCTGGCCAACATGGTAAAAACCTATCTCTACTAAAAATACAAAAATTAAGGGGGCATGTTGGCAGATGCCTGTGGTCCCAGGTACTCAGGAGGCTGAGGCAGGAGAATTGCTTGAACCTAGGAGGCAGAGGTCACAGCAAGCCAAGATTATGCCACTGCACTCCAGCCTGGGAGACAGAGCGAGACTTCGTCTCAAAAAAAAAAAAAAGGAAAGCATAGTCTAGTGACAATATCATAGAAGCTGGAGTCACCTACTAGCTGTGTGACGTGTAACAGTGGGCAGGTTCATGAATTCTCCAGGCCTTACTTTCCCCTCTGAACTGGGAACGGTGTTAATGGCACACCATCTCACAGGGTTGTAGCAAGGATGAAATCAATTCATTTGTGAAGCACTGAGAATAAGGGCTCACTCTTTCCCTCTCCCCAGAAATGATCCCTCCACCATTCCACTTTCTTTTGTTTTTCGAGACAGAGTTTCGCTCTGTAGCCAGGCTGGAGTGCAGTGGCACAATCTTGGCTCACTGCAACCTCCACCTCCCAGGTTCAAGCCATTCTCCTGCCTCAGCCTCCCGAGTAGCTGAGACTACAGGTGCCCACCACCATGCCCAGCTAATTTTTGAATATTTAGAACAGACGGGGTTTCACCATGTTGGCCAGGATGGTCTTGAGCTCTTGACCTTGATCCACCCACCTCAGCCTCCCAAAGTGCTGGGATTACAGGCATGAGCCACCTCACCCAGCCACAGTTCCACTTTCTTAAACCAAAAATACGGGGGTGCCCTGGCTCCTGCCGTAGTCATGCGGATCATGCAGGAGGAAGCAGTGCACATCCTGCTGATTCAGCCTGCAAAGTGGACCCCGGGTCCTCAGTTTCTGTGCATCTGTGTGAACACACCCTGGTCCAAGCCAGCCTCTTCACTCCCCGGACGACTGAGCAAGCTGGGCCCCTCTGCTGCAGCCAAAGTGATCATGTACTTATGAGATTGAAGTTGAAACTCTTCCTTCCCTCCTCCCTCTCTTCCATTTACTTTTTCTTTTAACTTTGTGGTTTTTTTTGAGACGGAGTCTCACTCTGTCGCCCAGGCTGGAGTGCGCTGGCATAATCTTAGCTCACTGCAACCTCCACCTCCTGGGTTTAGCTATTCTCCTGCCTCAGCCTCTCGAGTAGCTGGGATTACAGGCACCCGCCACCACGCCTGGCTAATTTTTGTATTTTTAGTAGAGACAGGGTTCTGCCATGTTGGCAAGGTTGGTCTCAAACTCCTGACCTCAAATGATCCACCTCGGCATGAGCTGCTGTCCCCGGCCTCTTTTAACTTTTGATGATGGAAATTTCTAAACACACACAAACACGGAGAGAGTGGGAAACAGACCCCCAACTTCTGTGACCCCATCAGCCATCCTGGATGGCGGCAGCCACCTGTGTCTTGTGGCATGATTACCCAGCCCCCTTCTCCTGGTGCGGAAGCATTTTAAAGCACATCTCAGACAGCCTGAGACTTCATCCTCAAGCAACAGAATAATCTTTTAAACTCTGAACCGGATAACGTGACTCCCCCATGCATTCCTGGGCTCGCCGCATTCCTCCCCCGCTGCTGTCCCCTGTCCCCTGTCCCCTGGCCCCTGCCTGTCTCTCCCACTCTCCCCAGGGCCCTTCTCTCCTCGCACTTGTGGCCTTGGATCTGACCTGGAGGCTCGGCACTGCTGGCCTCTCTGCCTGGATCTCGCATTTCCTTGGTTTTTCATCTGCGTTTTTACTTCAAAATGTTTGTATTTTGTTTCCTGCTCACAGTGGGAGGCCATCCGAGGGAGCTGTGCAGGGGGGTATTAGGAGCTGAGTTGTGTTTTTAAAATATCCTCTGGCTGCTGTGCGGAGGATGAGTTGGACTGGCGTGGGGAGCAGGAAGACCGTAACAACAGAGCATTCGATGACAGCTGCATGTAGTCCCTGTTCAAAAATGTATCGGCTCATGTCAGTCACTGCGCTGGATCTTGAAGCAAAGTTGTAGATACAGAAATTGTGGCTGAGTGTGGACATGGTTTGTACCAACTAACCCAGCTGGTTGGTTCTGGGACCGAGGCCCTGGGGGCTGCCTGTGAGTTTATTGCATTCTCCCTGAACTCGTGGATTCCTTCTGGTGGGAGACAGTTACAGGCACAAAGGTTCTAATTCCACCTAGAACAATCCATCCCACAGTGGTAGCCAAGCCCCCCGGCCTGGAAAAACCAAGGAGGGCCAGAGTTCTCTGGTGTGGAGTAACCAGGAAGGTTCCCTGGTGTCAGGGGAGCACACTAAGCGGTTTCCACCTGCAAACATGGAGTGGTAGGTGCAGGGTGCAGGAGGGTGGGAGGGTTTCTCTGGCCAAGGCCAGCAGCAGGGCTGGTGAAGAAGGCTGGGAGGGGCTGGGCGCGGTGGCTCACACCTGTAATCCCAGCACTTTGGAAGGCTGAGGTGGGCAGATCACCTGAGGTCAGGAGTTTGAGACCAGCCTGGCCAACATGGTGAAACCCCATCTCTACTAAAAATACAAAAAATTAGCTAGCCGTGGTGGCTCACAGCTGTAATCCCAGCTACTCAGGAGGCTGAGAATCGCGTGAATCCGGGAGGCGGAGGTTGCAGTGAGCCGAGATTGTGCCATTGCACTCCAGCCTGGGCAACAAGAGAGAAACTCCGTCTCAAAAAAAAAAAAAAAAAAAGGCAGGGAGCCTCGCCCGCCACCAGGGGGAGCCCTTGGACATCCTCCTCTGGGAGATGCGGGACTGCCCCTAGAGAAGCTGGCTGGCTTTTGTCTGGCTGCTGAGGCTCTCAGGGCTCACGCCCAACATTTGCAGACAGAACAGACAGACCTGGTGAGAATCCTGTGCCGCCATTGCTTGGTGAATGACCTTGGCTAAGCAACTTGGCCTTTCTGTGCCTCAGTTTCCTCACCGTGAAGGGAAGAGATCTCCTTTTGGGCCCAAGCCCCGAATCGGACTCTCACTTTTGTTTGGCCTTCGGGCACGTTCCGTGTGGACTCTCCCCTATCAGTTAGGGACTGCGTACCTCCCGTGTGCCAGTGCTGTGCTGGGCCCTGGGTCAGCCACCGCCCCTGCCGCAGGAACAGAAAGCCTGAAGGTGGGGCTCCCAGCTCTCTGAGCTCCCCAGGGTTCGGGAGGCACCTTCTCTCAGCTCACCCCTCACCTTCACTGTGTTCCTCTCACAAGGTGGGTTCTCACCCACCACACCGCGGGCTCCTGGGCCACGTTCTCTCTGAATCCCCAGTGGGTTGGCAAACAGTAGGTGCTCACTAGGCACCTGATAAATTGAGTTGAATGGGACTTTGTGTAAGCCAGGACAGCACCTGGCTTACCTCGAAGTCTGGTGGCCTCCAAGGCAGGGAAGAAACAGGCTGGTACCCCTGGATTTGGACAGGTCTGTGATGGGGGCACCTCGAGTTCTGCTTGGGTAGGCCCCCCACAGGGGCTGCAGTGGGCCTGCAGTGCTGGGCAGAGGAATGTGGGGCTTTGGGCAGGGATGAGTGGTCAGGTTGGTGTTTTGAGGGGTACCTTGCTGCAGGGTGGAAGATGGATGTGCCAGGCTGTCTGGGAGCAGAGTGGGCAGGCAGTTGGTGGCAAGGCCCAAGGCCCAGGCAGCAGCTGGCATCAGGACAGGTGAAGCGGCCGGAGTACAGGAACCTTAAGAATGGTCGGTTGGACTCAGGGAGAAGCATTTTCTGGTAGCCCACTTGGGGATGCCATTAGGTACAGGGAGGACCCCTGGGGCCAAACACACTCCTGGGGGCTGATGCTGAGCTCGGCCTTGGATGCTGAGTTTGAGGCACCTGTGGTCCAGGAGGAACGCTGTGCAAGAGAGAACAATGGCAGGGGGTTTGGAATAGGACCCCCAAGGATGGAGAGGGGGGTCACACCTGGAATCCCAGCACTTTGGGAGGCTGAGGAGGAGGGAGGATCACCTGAAGTCAGGAGTTTGAGACCAGCCTGGCCAACAAGGCAGAATCCCATCTCTACTAAAAATACAAAAATTAGCCAGGCGTGGTGGTGTGTGCCTGTAATCCCGGCTACTCGGGAGGCTGAGGCAGAATCATTTGAACCCAGGAGGCAGAGGCTACACTGAGCTGAGATTGTATCCCCGCACTCCAGCCTGGGCAACAGAGCAAGAGTCTATCACAAAACAAACAAAAAAACAATTGGGGCCCTGGCGGGTGGGGGAACTGGCTGACTGTGGATCCCCGTGGCCTACTCCCTGGATGTAGGGGTGCCCAGCAGAGGCCCTTGGTATTTCTCCAACCTGTTTTGAAGTGATTTCAAATGGTTTGGGAGTTTACTGTCTTAGCCTTTGACATCCTTTTTGGAGCAGGTGAATTCACATGAGAAGCTGGACACCCAGACCCAGCCCAGGACAATCTCAGTGAGCGGGGGATTGGAGATTCCGGACAAAGACCGACTCTCCCTCGGTGCCAGGTGGTTGAGAAGCCACAGCCAACTCTGTGACCCTTTCTGGGCAGGGCCCCACACTGCCATGTTTAGAACAGATGCTGCTCTGTCTCTCCCCATTTCCCAGAGGAAGAAGCTGAGCTCTAGAACATTCCATCACTTGCTTCAAATCTCAGCAGCTGCAGACCTGGCCTGAGAACATGGCCTTACAGGACGCCCTGGCCACGTGTGGCCCATCAGTTCTTGCTGCCCTGGGCAGGGGGGCAGATGAAGGATGGAAGGCCAAGCTCAGGCTGGGCAGGTGGTAAAGAAACCTAGTTAGACAAAGAGCTGGGACTCTAGGACCAAGGTTCACTCCTGACTCTGGCCCTCCGGGGGTGACTTTACTTGGTGCCTCAGTGGTCCCATCTTCAAAATAGAGATTGTGGTGCTGATCTCCTGAGGCTGAGGCAATGCAGCAGTCACACATGTGCAGAGGTTATACTCATGTAGCGGTTACACACACACACAGCAGTCACACATGTGCGGAGGTTATACTCATGCAGCGGTTACACACACACACACAGCAGTCACACATGTGCAGAGGTTATACTCATGCAGTGGTTACACACACACACAGCAGTCACACGTGCAGAGGTTATACTCATGCAGTGGTTACACACACACACAGCAGGTCACACATGTGCAGTGAGTTACACACACAACAGGTTACACTCATGCAGCAGGTTACATGCACAGCGGGTTACACACACGCAGTGGATTATACTCACACAGCAGGTCACACGCAGCAGGTTACACACACGCAGCACAGGGACAGGCAGGCATGTCACAAGCACAAAGCAAGTGCTGGCTCTGGCTGCTGTTCAGGATGGGGAGCCTGGAATCCAGGGGAATTGTCCTGATGAGGAGTGGGCTCTGGGGTGGAATCCCAGGCCTGCCCCTGGGGTCCTGGGTGACCTGGAGCAAGGGACTTGGCCTATTCAGGAATAACGATAATGACCTCACCTCATGAGTGGGGCAGGATCACGAATTCTGTTCTGCGCAGGTTCAGGCGGAGCTGGCCACTCCATGGGGGTGATGTGTTGAATTCAGCTCCCTCACCCCCAAAGCCGGCTCCAGGAGGCTCACACCAAACATGTCAGAAAGGATTAAAGATGCTGGCTGTGTCCTCTTCTGGAGCCCAGGAGCCTCCCAGCAAGCACCAGGGCAGGGGTGGATACCAGGAAGAAGCCCAAGACAGTGGCCAGGACACTGTCAACCTCTAGGGTGCCGAGTGATGTTGCATGTTTACAAAAAACCCCACCACGTGCATGGCAGAAAGGTTCCCTGAGGAGAGGATGCACCCACACGATTGCGGAGAGCGGTCAGTCCTTTAATTCACGTCAGGCTCTGACACCTGGGGGCACGGGGCTCTGCCCATCCCACCCTGAGGTGGAACCCCCAGCTGCTCCTGGGCACAGGATCATTTACAAAAATAAATATGAAAAAAGCAGCAACTCTTTAGTGATCATGGAATTAACTGACAGCAATAAAATGTGTTTAAGCATCTGGCATATCTCCTAAATTGCACCAAAAGAATTTGGAAGCACTTGGTTTGGTCTCAAAGGCAAAAGGAAAGGACGAGGAAGGGGCCCGCCTCCCACCAGGCCCCGCTGCCCTCACATTTCGGAGTCTGCGTACATCCCATTGATTAAGTAGTCCACCTGGGTGTAGTCCTTCTTCTTGTAGCTCTCATAGGCTTGCAGGGCAAACAAAACCAAGACTGTGATGAAAAGGGTCACCCCGAGTAAGAGCACCACCAGGAGGAATGTTTTGTCCACCACGGCCTGGGTGAGGGGCTCGGTAGTGACCACCAGGTACTGGCCTTGGGTGCTGGGCTGGCATGAGTCTGTGGCTGGCATCTTAGGGTCCCCTGAGCTCCTGGGTGTTGGCGCAGTGGAATCAGTATCTGGTGGGGCTTCAGTCTCTACCTGCTCCGGTGCCTGGTGTGTGCGTGGCCCAGTGGCCCTTGGGGTAGATGGCGTGGGGCTTGGCTGTGTTGTGAGGAACGTGGCCTCCACCTCGGGGACTGGGCTACTGTGAAGTGCTGGCACTGTGCTGGCAGTTGGCTCCTTGGCTTGTGGCTTGGGGGTGGTCACCACTGTGGGGGACACCAAAGCCACAGAGGGGTTGGTGGTGGGCTCCAGAGTTGTGTTTGAGGGCGGTGTGGATCTGTCTGTTGTGTTAACCACGGGCTGGTCCACTGACACCTGGCGAATGGGACCTTGTGCTTGGGGACGTGTAGGGGGCGCAGGGCTTGCCGTGGTGTCACTGGTCATGTACTCAGAAGGACTGGGAGTGCTCATGGGGCTGCTCATGTTTGCTCTGGTCGCTCCAGTCTGAGCATGTGTGGCCAATGTGGCCAGGGTTGCTGTTCTTGGCGACGAACTGCTACTTGGCACTTGTACGAGGGCTGTGCTGAGAGATGGGCGCGCGGCAGCGGTAGTGGATGGGGTCTGCCCTGCAAACAGGGACGTGGGCTCAGGTGGTGCGAGTGACGTGGGAGCGCTGGAGGCCGCAGTCGTGGGAGCGCTGGAGGCCGCAGTCGTGGGAGGGCTGGAGGCTGCAGTCGTGGGAGGGCTGGAGGCCGCAGTCGTGGGAGCACTGGAGGCCGCACCATCAGCTGCACCTCCTGAAGTTGCTGCTTCACCCACGTCTGTAGTGCTTGTGTCCTCTGGTGTGGCTTCTGTAGAGTTGAGGTGGGCTGCCGAAGTCCCTTTGGTCAACGTGACAGGAGAAGGTGCTGCCATGGTTACATCCACAGACGTTTTATTATCAACTGTTTCCACAGCTGCATTCCTCTTCGCTAATCCATGCCACATCTTGTTAGGGACAAAGTTGCCTTAAAGTAAGAAAAAAGAGAAAAAGAGAGAGAATCATGTTCAATCATGCGCAGGGGGATTGCTCGGGGATAGGCTTCCACCTGGCCCTGCAGGCTGGCTCTGTGGGGCCCCCTCCTCAGCCCAGCTGGAGTCAGGGGAGGTGACACATGAACATGCTTCCTCCCCATCTTTCTTTCCACGATTGGCATGCAGCCCATTGAAAAAGCCCTTGTCAATTTGATTTTAAAACTTCTTTGCCCTCTCTCAACCCCCTGCCCACTGAAGGCTTCACAGCTGCACTATTTGATCCAATTCCCAAAACATCAGAGTAAAAGTCTCACACAACAGGTGTGATTTACCACTAAAGGCCCACTGAACGCACCCAGGGTTACAAAGCAAAGAAACTGCTGTACAGATATTCACATCATAAAAGAATGCTTGGCTTTGTGAAAGGATTCACTGCAGGAATTCTTGGAAATGAATGGCACAGAGTGGGAACGCAGCTAAAGATCTGATGTATGAAGGAAGCAACTCCCCAGTGAAGATTCAATTTAGAGATGACATCAAATCTTGCGGCCAAGCAAGCAAACCTTTCAGGGCTCAGCTGCCTGGTCCTGCTGGGGGCTCTTTGCCCACCATGGCCCTGGAGAAGGAAGCTTGGCCTGACAACCCTTCCCTGCCCAGCACCTGGGAGGGCTAGGGTCCCTGACACATTGGCCTGGGTTTGCAGACACTGCTTTCATGGGTTCAGCATGCTTTGTGGCTACCGCGGGCCTGTCCAGCAGTCACACAGCTTTCTCACTTACGTGGATCGTTCGATGCCACATGGCTTTCAGATAAGGACAAGGAGAAAATCCAAATGAGCACAAGAGCTGTCCACATCTTGCGGATGAGCTGGAAGCAAGGCTGGGCAGTCCCTGAGGCTCCCAGTCAGCCAGCTCCTCAGGCTGCTAATGGTTCTCTCCTGCTTGGCCAAGGGATCTGTGGTCAAGAAAGCATGCTGGTCAGAAGGCTTCCAGCCGGCAGCACACAGCCTTGCCTAAGAGCACCTGCTGTGGAGGCTCTGGCAGGGCCCAAGGTGCAGACTGAGCCAAGTGCTGAGAGCAGGGCTTGGTGCCCAGGAAGACCTCAGGCATGGTGTGGTAATGATCTGCCCTGTGCTTTGCACCTGATCACTTCTTGACCTGATTTCACTGTAAGTCTCAACCTGCAAAAGTTCCCATTCTCCCATCCTAGAGTTCAGCGTTTAAAAGAGCAGGAGAGAGGGCTAAGACTTGGCTGTGTTCATAGGGTGAAGGCCTTCTCATCACCGACTGGTCAAGTCTTTGTCCTCAACTTCTCCTACAGTCTGCAGAGTACAAATCAAGCCCAATGTACCACATGTACACCCTGTGACACGTGACTGTGCTTTTCACATGGGAGATAATATTTGGCCGTCCATCCATCCATCCACCCACCTACCCACCCATCCATCCATCCATCCACCCACTATTCTATCCATCTACTCATCGGTCTCTATGAAAGTCCAACCATCTATCCACCCACCCACCCACCCACCCCCACTTCTATCCACTTTTCTATCCATCTACTCATCTGTCCATCCATAAGTCCATCCATCCATCCATCCATTGATCCAGCCATCCACCTCCCCCCCTACCCACCCATCCATCCATCCATCCACCCACCCACCCATCCATCCATCCTTTCATCCAATATTTACTGAGTGCTTACTCATGTGCCAGGCAGTACACTTAGGACAAAAAGATGAAAAACACACAACCTCTTCTCCAGGGACCTGCAGTCCTGGAGGAAAGAGGTGACTGCAGGCTGGCACAGGCATTGCACAGGGTGTGACTCAGTGATGGGAAGCAGGGAAGAGACAGCGTATGAGCAGGCCTTGAAGAGTTAGGTAGGCTAGTCCTCTGGACAGAGGCCCTAAGGATGGCTGGGCCCCAGAGGACACAGTTCAGCCAGTGGTGGTGTGGTGGGCATGCCGAGGAAGGCTTCCTGGAAAGCAACCCCTGGGCTGTATTCTGAAAGCTGGGTGTGGATCCACCTGGTGGAGGTGGGCAGGCAGGTGGAGGGAGCAGCAGATGACGACAGCAGGGTCAGACGCAAGGAAGAGCGTGGTGAGATGGGGATTAGTCTGGAGAGCGCTAGGAGGTCCCAGGAGCCACCTGGCAGTTTGGAGTTCATGGTAGGGGTATGGGAGTCCCTGCAGGGCCTTAGACAAGAACAGGAAGGTGCTTTTAGCAAGAGGGGAGGCGGGGCAGCCAGTGAGGGGCAGCAATCCAGGCACCTAACACAGAGGGTGTCTCTCAGTGAATGAGAATGAGAGACGTCCCCTCTTCAGAGACTGCAGTGGTCTCCACGGCCGCCCCAAACTGCTATAAAGCAAAGCCCTCTCCTTCATTCTAATGCTCCACAGAAGTGATGCAGAAGCCTTAACACATTTTTATTTTTCTGAGATGGGTCTCGTTCTGCTGCCCAGGCTGGAGTGCAGTGGTACGACTGTACCTTACTATAGTTTTGACCTCCCAGGCTCAAAAGATCCTCCCACCTCAGCTGGGATCACAGGCACATGCCACCACACCTGGCTATACTTTTGGTTTGTTTGTTTTTTGATAGAGACAGGGTTCTCTCTATGTTGACCAGGGTGGTCTCCAACTTCTCAGCTAAAGCAATCTTCCCGCCTTGGCCTCCAAAGTGTTGGGATTACAGGTATGAGCTACTGTGCCCGGCCCTTAACATATTTAAAAAAAAAGCATTTGGTTTGATTGATTCATTATTTTAGATAAAATAATGAAAACAGTCACGAGGAAAGCAGCCCTTAGCAGCAGCCCATAGCAAGGTGGGACCCCAGCTGCATAGCTGCAGGCAGACTGGGGCTTGGGGGTGCTGGGTGAGCTGCCCATTGGTCACTCAGAGATGAAGGGCCACTGAGTGCATGACTGCCAGGGGCAGCCTTTTAGCTCTTTCAGCGTTCACTGCCATTCCCTTGAGGAAGCTACACCAATAGGGACAAGGGACCACACAGGGGAGAAGGAGACCAGCAGGACACATGGCAGCCAGCAGCACTGCCTGGGTTCCAACCCCAGCTTCCAAGCTCACTAACCAAATGACATACGCAGCCACAGGACCTCTGAGCCTGGCTGAGCTGCATGGGAGTGACATGGGATCTTGCGGGCAAAGACCTAGCATGGCGCCTGGCTTAGCCAGCGGCCCACCCAAGAAGCACTTCCAGCTGCAAAAGCAGCAACTCTGCAACGAAAAGCCCCTGGGTGGCTTTCTGCCTCCTATAATCCACGGGGACTGCTGTGAAGCTGCCCCGGGGCTGGAGAAAGGCCTCTGAGCACACATTTCTCTGGAAGGCTGGTGTGTTCCATGAGACTTCCAGTCTCTTTCCAAGAGTCACTAACTTTTTTCTAGCTTCAGATGGTGCTTTCTCTTCAAAATGGTCTGTAAGCGTTCCTGATGGGTTATGGGTTTAGAAAAATTACTTGGTCTTATGAACCACAGATCTAGAGTGCAAAAAGCATTCTTTGTTCTGACAGAAAAAAAACTGGGGCGGGGGAGGGGGATGAGGAGAGAAGAAACTGACCAACATCACGCAGGGCAGAACTGAAACTGGAAGGTTTCGGGCACAAAGAACTCACAATCCTCCGTGGGCAAGGCAGTGCAGCTGGGCTTCTGATAAACATGCGTATTTAAACGGCTCTCTCTTGGGCTAGTAACATCTACTGAACGCCTTTAAAATGCTACCGCCCTGGGTTCCAGATGTTCCCCAGGCCTGAGCCCAGGATTTGAAGTCCTCTGGGTGAGTTAAAGGTGAGATGATATGGCAGGGGCTTCTTATGGGTGAGGAGGGTCTTGGCTCCTGAATGTACCCCAGGCCTGGGCCTTTTGCTGCCCCCTCACTACAAATCTCTAGGGCAGGGGTCAGCACACTTTCTCTACATAGGGCAGGATGGCAAATATTTGCGACTTTGTGGGCCGTTCAGTCTGTGTTTTAGCTACTCAATTCTGCTATTATGGTACAGAGGTAGCCCTGAAATAGATATGAACGGTGACTTGGCTGTGTCTCAATAAAACTTTATACAAACAGGCAGTAGGTAGGATTTGGCCACAACTTGCCAGCCCCTGCTCTAGCACTTCAGCCAGCTTCACAGCTGGTGTTCCAGCTGCAGCAGGGAAGATCAGACTCAATCTACTGAATGAACCTCCTCCTTCCCGTCTTCTTGTCCAGTTCCTTGCCTTAAACAGACAAGGATCTTCTCCCTCCTGGGCGGGGACAACCTCTCGTCATCTTCTGCTAAGAGGCACCCCCTCCACCACTCCACATCAGTGAGGCGCAGCCTCCCCACAGCACAGAGGAGGCTGCTGTGAGTGCCACAGCATCACCAAGGTCAGGGAGAACCTTCCGAGGTAACTTGCATTTGTGTCACAAAGCTGAAGAGGGTCGCAGGGGATCACGTGATCCCCATCCTGTCCATGGGCCACCACCCCAGTCCACTCAGAAGACAAGGCCACCCGGCCAGATGCAATGACTCATGCCTCATGCTAGCACTTTGGGAGGCGGAGGCAGAGGGTGGGGTGAGCTCACAAGTCAGAGACCAGCCTGGGCAACATGGCAAAACCCCATCTCTACAAAACACACAGAAATTGGCCGGGCATGGTGGTAGTCCTAGCTACTCGAGAGGCTGAAGTTGGGAGGATGGCTTGAACCTCGGAGGCAGAAGTTGTAGTAAGCCAAGATTGCACCACTGCACTCCAGCCTGGACAACAGAACCAGACCTTGTCTCAAAAAATTTAAAAAAAGAAAAATAAAAAAAGGAGGAAGGGCCTCTGACAGTTAAGGGCCACAGACTGAGCCTTCCTTGGTTACAATAAGGCTTGGCTGTCTTTTCCTTTCCCTTGACCCTCTGGTGACCCTGCAAAGCTCCCTCTGGGCTCACTGTCCCATCACCCAACAGGCAGGCCCAGCCTGAAGGGCCTAGACACTCACCAGAGGCCGCTGCTAAGGGCATGCTCCCAGCCTGGGCCATCTTTCTCCTTGGAGAGCTGTGGGCTTGGCACTGTGTTGTCGGGCGAGATCTGGCTTTGCAGGAAGTGAAAGCCATGTGGTGGGGCACTCCTGGGCCATGCCATCCTTTGTGGCACATGTGAGACGAAGGTAGACTCTCCACTCTGGGAACAGACGCATCTAGGGATTGAAAAAAAGTCCACATTTCTTAGGAAAGGCATAGGGGAAAATTCCATGAGGAGGGAGGTGCAGAAAGAGCAGCATTCAATAGGTCATTCATTATACTGGGAAAACGACAACATGGATCAAAGCTTTCAATGTCAAAACTTCTGATGCAGGAGAACTGCTTGAACCCAGGAGGCGGAGGTTGCAGTGAGCAGAGATTGCGCCACTGCATTCCAGCCTGGGCGACAAGAGCGAAACTCTGTCTCAAACAAAAACTTCTGATGCAGCAACTTCTACTGCAGTTTCTTCTAAGGAAGCACCAGGCAGATGTCAAAAGATGATTTACAAAGATATTTCTCACAGCATTATTTAGAAAGAGTAAAAAACTGGAATAGTTCTGTAAAGTATGCTCCCATTCATAGATGAAATACTAAGGCAACTGTTAAAAATACACACATTTCTACTTATTGACATGGGAAGCTACAGCATGCATCAGTAAATGAACAAGGCAGGTTACACAGCAGCGGGTGACCACGATCCTATTTTGTTAAAAGAGACATTTATTCAAGGGTCTGGAATGATTTGAACTATAATATTAATGATTATCCCTGGGGAATGGATTCACCTGTGATTTTTATTCTCTACTTCATATCTTTTTTTTTTTTAACAAGCATGTATCACTTTTGGAAAACATTCCTGAAAGGCTCCAAGGGAAGAAAATAGCTTATTTTCTTCAAGTACTTTAAGCAACTAGGCAGAAAGGCACAGAGTTATCCCACTTGATACAGTGTCACACATTGATTTCAATAGAGACTACATGATCTATATACCAGGAGAGACATTTTTCTAGGAGCTAACCAAAACTTTAGAGGAATCCACATGTAGAGCCATAATGCAAAGACGTTCACCAGCACGAATTATTCTCTCGTTGATGAGTATTTAACGAGAACTCAGGAGATGACAGAAACAGCTCGTCATCTCTTATCATGGGCAGGTATCAGTAGGTGGTGATATCAAGGACCACCACGGGCCTGCTCCCAACACAAATGCCCATGTGTGTACACACAGCCACACACATGCACTTAGTCACACACACTTGTGTGCATACAGCTCCACACATGTCCATCTGCACACATACACATGCCACGTTTGCAGTCACAAATGCACACACATACACATGCAAAATCACACACACAAAGGTGAGAGCACACATGCAGAGCATGTTCACATGGCTATCTCAGGCCACGCCACGGGTTTTTCAGGAAACTTCTGCTGGCCACTGCCATCACTTATTCCCTCCCAGCCAGTAGGGCTGGTGGTCACTCCCACAGAAACAGAATTGGCCACTGTGTAGTCACAAACAGGCCTTCGTTGTACTATGACTTCATCCCTCTGCTATGGTCCTTGCTCCACTTTCCAACAGAATATTCTAAATATCAAGATCCCGTGTGGGGGCCTGTGGTCGTCTTTATAAGTTGACTCACGATGGACAAACCATTAACAACATTTAAAATAACTGTCTCCCCTGCAAGGACTTCAGGCCAAAATTAGGGTGGGGGGTCTCGGGACCCACTCAGTATTCTCGCTATTATCTAGTACAGGGAGACTGGGTAGATCAAGGTCTCAGACCACAACAGATGGAGAAAAAGAGACCCCAGGGGCAAGAGGGGAACGAGCAAGAGAGAACGAAGTCTGTATTAAGTTGGAGACCAGGCCAGATGGAGAGACAGAAGGTTAAGCTGGCACTGGGTGTTCCCTTCTTCAGGGACCAGCTTCCCATAGGATCTGCAAGGAAGGTGCCGCAGGGCACTCCCTTGAGGCAGGTGACACACCATGAAAAAGGCATCCCTAGACTGTGCTCCTGCGTGTCAACCTCCCTATCCTTTTCTGGTTCGTGACCTTGAGATGCCTCCCAAGGCATCTTCTCTGAATTCTTGTGTTCCCAACCTTGGCTTGTTATATGTAGGGCATTTTATGCAAGTTACACAAAACTGGACTCCAGGCATGGTGCTCCACGACTATAATCCCAGATACTCAAGGGGCTGAGGTGGGAGGACTGCTTAAGCCCAGAAGTTTGAGTTCAGCCTGGGCAACACAGTGAGACCCCATCTCTTAAAAAAATAAAAAAGGAAAAGAAATAGCTTAATTCCTTTTTCTGGCATAAAGAGGTTCCAAAGACCCAACACAAGTAATCCTGAAGCTTGGTAAAGGACCACAGCAGTTACCCCCACATTCTATCAGGCAATATATTAAGACTCACTCAGTAGCAACATGGCCAGGTCCCCACTCCAAGTTACACAAGCTACGGATACCAAGGGGTAGGAACCGCAAAAACCGAAAGGCACCTAACCCTGACACGTCATCTGGCTGAACTTTGGTAGCAGAAGCCCAAGGAATACAGACTTATGGCTTTGTGTATATAGACATTGTCCTGTAGTTCAAAGGATGTGACTCCGTGGCAGATGGGAACCTGGATCATTGGATATTTATTACATTACATTAACTACATTGCCTGCTTCCTGGTTTCTGGAAGTTTCGGTATCAGCTGAATGCTAGGGCCTAGTTTTTGCTGATAACGTGGGTAGCTCTGACATTCCTTTGCCCATTAGGCAGATCCACTTTATAAATGGAAAAATTTGTATTTTAAATATTTCCCTTGCTGATTTTATTAAAATTTTAGAGATTTTCCTGGAACAAGGGATAGCTGCAAGTTGTTAAAATCAAATTTCTAAGCACGATGATTATTTCTTGCGGCAAACCGTGCATGAGGAGGCCGATCCTCCTAACAGCCTAAAGGTTACGTGCACATCCTAAGCAGCCACACGGGGGCTACTAGGTGACTCGAACAGGGGAAGCAGGCAGGGAGACAGATGGGCAGGGGAGGGAATTTGGGGGAATGCACAACCTCCACCCAGGTAGAGACAGGGTCTGCGGGATAGGTCCGGGTCACTCGACTCTCTCTAAGAGCAACACTTCTTGGGGTCCAGTCCCGGCCTGGACTTGTCCAGGAAAGACCCCAGGGTAAATGCGCCCCCCATACGAGTGTCCCCATTCTGCTTCCAAAATGGAACAAGCGGGCCTCTTCTCCCGTCGGGGACCCCCTCCAGCCCTCCTCCCTCCTCCCGCCTCTTGGGCCCCTCAGCCATGCTCGGCCCCCAGTTGACGCCCTCCGTTTCCTCCTCTCTCCTCACACTCCTCACCCGCGTTCCTCAGCGTCTTGCACTCTGCGTGCCCCATCCGCCGCTCCTCCAGCCTCTCTCAGCCCCACTCACTGTCTCCCTGCCCGTCGTTCCTCCATCCAACCCTCCTGTCCGCCACCTCTGTCTCTCAGTCCCAAGCCGGTCAGGGAGCCCTGACAGCAGCTCCCCGGACGGCGGCGCGAGCTCCTTACCCGGGCGCGGTAGGCCCGCGGCGGCCCGGCGGCCCGCAAACGGTAGGAAGGAGCCCGAGGTCGGGCGCGGGGACGTGGCCGGCAGCTCAGCCCAGGCAGCTCAGCCCGGACAGCTCCAGTCAGCGCGCCCTGCTCGGGCTCCGCCCAAGCTCCGGAAATGACGTCACGGGGGAACAGGGCTGACGGCCTGGCCGGGGCGGGGAGCGGCTGCGGCGAGCCTGTGGTGAACGCAGGCGAGACGGAAGGGCGGGGGGGGAGTGTCTGCGCTCAGGCCCCGCCTACCCGGGGCCGACTTGGGCCACTTCTTACGCGCGGCCAGAAAGAGCTATTTTGAGCAGGTCTGTGGCGGAAGTGGGCGTTCCCGGGGCTCGGCGGCCCCGCTGTGCCGGCTGCGGTCTCGGGGTCCCGGGATGCCCGGGTTGGGCTGGGTGAGCTCAGACGCACCTCGTCGGCGGCCGAGCCTGAAGAGGCGACCACGAAACGCCTGTTGAGACCTTTCGCGGGCACACGCCCTTCGCGTTCCTCCGCTCCCTCCGTGGTTTCTCCAGCCCCTGGCGGGGCGCTGGGGTGCCGGATAGTCAGAGTCGGGGTGGCAGCGAGCGTTTCTGTGCACCCGCAGCGGCCACGCCCGGGCTCAGCACTTTGCCTTCAGGTCCAGTGGCTTAATTCTGCAATAGCACAGTGAAGAACTTCGCCCCATTTTACAGACGCGGAAACAGTCTCATCAACTGCCCTGTGATTGTAAGACATGGGATAACAGGAGCAAAACGCGATGTAGAGGGAAGTGTGTGGGACTTGACTTTAGTTAGAAATAGGCTTTGCAGGCCGGGCGCGGTGGCTCACGCCTGTAATCCTAGCACTTTGGGAGGCCAAGGCGGGCGGAGTCTTGGCCAAGTCTGACGTCAGGAGTTCGAGACCGGCGTGGGCAACACGGTGAAACCCCGTCTCTACTAAAATACGGAACGTTCTCCGTGCGTGGCGGCGTGGGCCTGTAGTCCTAGCTACTTGGGAGACTGAGGCAGGAGAATTGCTTGAACCCGGGAGGGTGAGGCTGCAGTGAGCTGAGATCGTGCCACTGCACACTCCAGCCTGGGCGACAGAGCAGGACTCCGTCTAAAAAAAAAAAATGACTGTGGCTCTCTGTGTTTTCATTTCCTCTTTGGCAACATAGGGACTTTTTTTTTTTTTTTTTTTTGAGATAGAGTCTCACTGGGGTTTCACCATATTGGACAGGCAGGTTTTGAACTCCTGACCTCGTGATCCGTCTGCCTCAACCTCCCAAAGTGCTGGAATTACAAGTGTGAGCCACTGCGCCCGGCCATGGGGACAATTTTTACTGCTGGGGCTGAAATTACAAAGATAAGACACAGCCCCTCCTTTTCTCTAGAGCAGCTGGGCAGCTGGCCCTCCATCTGCTTTCATAAATAAAGGTCTATTGGAACAGAGTCATGCGTCTTCATTAGGTATTGTCTGTAGCCGCCTTTTTGATAAAAGGGCACAGTTGACTAGTTGTAGCAAACTATACGGCTCACAAGTCCGAAAGTATTTACTCTCTGCCCCTTCACAGAAAATATTTACTGACTTTCAGTCTGGAGTGTTACTGATGGGTTTCTGACAACAGAAATATCTGGCTGAGATAGTCCAACATACAGGGAAACTCAACCTCTCCTGTGGGAAAGTCATATTCTCTGATAGCACCTTTGGGGTCACCCGAAACCTAGTGTCCATCGAAGGCATAGCTTTGGGAATTGCATAACTGTTCTGTGGAGTGTTATGGAGAGTAAAACCTAACAGACCAACTGCTTCTGAGGACTGTGGATAAAATAGAGAATGATACACTTATATCCTACACCTTTTGTCTTGGGGCACAGATCATTTCAGGTGCTGTCTGTGCAGAAATAGCTGAATAAACTCGGCATGTGCCTATAGTTCCAGCTATTCGGGAGGCTGAGACAGCTCCCAGCTTTTCAGAGTTGAATTTACAATGTTATTTGAGTGTAAGACCTTGCTAGATACCACATTTGAAAGTTAGGGTTCTGGAGGCTGGGCAAGGTGGCTCACACCTGTAATCTCAGTACTTTGGGAGGCCAAGGTGGGTGGATCACGAGGTCAGGAGATCGAGACCATCCTGGCCATCGTAGTGAAACCTCATCTCTGCTAAAATACAAAAAGTTAACCAGGCGTAGTGGCATGCGCCTGTAATCCCAGCTACTCGGGAGGCTGAGGCAGGGGAATCGCTTGACCCCAGGAGGCAGAGGTTGCAGTGAGCCGAGATTATGCCACTGCACTCCAACCTGGTGACAGAGCAGGACTCCGTCTCAAAAAAAAAAAAAAGAAGAAGAAGAAAAGGAAAAGAAAATTAGGGCTCTAGAATGACATTGCCTAACTTCAAATCCTGGCTCCTTCATTTTTTTGCAGAGTGACAGACATGAGGCTTAGGCTCTGTACCTCAGTTTTGTCATAGTCAATTCTGGTATTTGCCATAGTTATGTTGAATAAAGTCACCCAGTACACAGACTTAGTGAATACTGCTCCTTGGAAACCACAGCTCCTCGGGAGGATACAGGGTTAGGTTCCTGTGAGCCTCTGGTCACATTTTTATCAACCAATCAATACATTACTTTGTTTTTTTGTGTGTTTCTGTTTAAAGATGCCTTATTTAGGCCAGATGCAGTTGCGCACGCCTGTAATCCCACCACTTTGGGAGGCCGAGGTGGGTGGATCATCTAAGGTCAGGAGTTCAAGACCAGCCTGGCCAACATGACGGAACCCCATCTCCACTAAAAATACAAAAATTAGCCAGCCGTGGTGGCACACACCTATAGTCCCAGCTACTTGGGAGGCCGAAGCAGGAGAATCGCTTGAACCTGGGAAGTGGAGGCTGTAGTGAGCCAACGTCATGCCATTGTACTCCAGCCTGGGCAACAAAGCAAGATTCCATCTCGAAAAAATCAAACCAAAAACAAGCAAAAAGAAGCCTTATTTAATGTCTATTATTGACCCATTAACACTGAAAATGAGACAGGAATAATCCAGGGTGATCACAGGAGAATTAAATTCCAGGCAGCGGTTTCACATGACTAAAGGCTATGGTCTGCTAAGACCCTGAAAAACCAAGGTGTGAACCAAGCTGGCTAAGACCGGCTGGACCCAACATGGCGCTGTGTTTGACCTAGGCTTCCCCTAGGACCTGATTATGTGCTCATTAACATACTAAACACACAATCACCAGCACCACAACAGTTCCAGGAACACTCATATTTGGCACAAAAATGGGTGACACCACCGTTCCAAGAAATCTCCACCTTTTCCCAGGAATTTTCATGAATATTCCACATCTTGATTAAAGAAACCTGTAAAGGTAGAAACCCCAAACCATTGTTAGACTCTCTTGAGTAGGCCCGCGATCCTCTGTCTTGAGTATGTACTTTTTGCTTTGTAATAAATCTCTGTACTTTCACTATTTTCTGACCGATCCTTGAATTCCTTTCCGTAATGATGTCAAGAGCCTGGGGTCAAGGACCCACCTGCGTTTGGGCACCTCCCCAGCCCAGTGATATCAAACCCACAGACAACAGCATATAACTCATGCCTGAATAAAGCACATTTAATACGTATTTTCTCCCTAAGGCAGTGCACAGCCTTTTGCACTGAGGAACACTAGATAACACTTTAATCTTATATGTGAGGGGCCATTTAAAAATGCAAAATCGGCCAGGCGAGGTGGCTCATGCCTGTAATCCCAGCACTTTGGGAGGCCAAGGCATGTGGATCATCCAAGGTTGCGAGTTCGAGACCAGTCTGGCCAACATGGTAAAACCCCGTCTCTACTTGAAATACAAAAATTAGCTGGTCGTGGTGGCATGCGCCTGTAATCCCAGCTACTTGGGAGGCTGAGGCAGGAGAATCACTTGAACGCAGGAGGCAGAAGTTGCAATGGGCTGAGATCGCGCCATTACACTCCAGCCTGGGCAACAAGAGCGAAACTCCATCTCAAAATAAAATAAAATAAAGCAAAATCACCACCAAAAAAGCAAAAAATTCCAAAAATGTGGCGCTAAACAGACCAAGAAAAGGACCCTTGTTTACAGTAGACAAGCAGAAAGGAGGGCGGAAAGAGCACCTTTGCTGGGTCTCAGCCAGGGACTCCAGCACAGAGTGACTAGATTTTCCCCCACTCCAGGCACATGGCACGCGCAGGCTTCAGATGGCCTCAGAAGCACTGTAAGTATTGATTTTTTGGGGGAGGGAGGGGTTTACATATAAATTTTAGCTACTAAGTGAATTTGCAAATATGGAATTTATGAATCATGAGAATCAACTGTATGCTAAAACGGAGGAGGAACAGGACCTGCCTTATCAGATGGTTATGGGAATTCAATGATATATAAGTGCACGTAAATTGTTCATAATGGGCCATTATACAGAGAGGACTGAATAAATATGTTTTTGTTTTTGTTTTTGAGACAAAGTCTTGCTCTGCCACCCCAGCTGGTTTGCAGTGGCTCGATCTTGGTTCACTGTAACCTCCTACCCCTGGGTTCATGTGATTCTCCTGCCCCAGCCTTCCTAGTAGCTGGGATTACAGGTGTGCGCTACCACATCCAGCTAATTTTTGTATTTTTAGTAGAGACGGGGTTTTGCCATGCTGGCCAGGCTGGTCTCGAACTCTTGATCTCAGGTGATCCACCTGCTTCGACTTCCCAAAGTGCTGGGATTACAGGCGTGAGCCACCGCACCCGGCCCCATTGTTACTATTATTGATGACAAAACAGCAGGACTCTGGTTTTTGGAAGAGGGTTCTCTAGAGGTTTGGAATGACTTGAAGTCCCTGAGTCCCAAACCATTCTGAACCCCTTCTCGGTGCCACCCTTGTCACACCAGGCAGAAGCCCTTCCCTTGTCAAGGGAAACTCTCTCCCTCTGGAAGGAGCTGTTCTCTGTCTTTAAAGGGAGTTCACTTTCAGGAGGAAGCCAATACTCCCCTTCCTGCTCCATCCTTTATTGTCATTATTTGAAAATAGAAGGTTTATTTTTATGTTCTGAACACAAAACTAAGAATATTACAATTAAGAGAACTTTGAGAATAAAAGTGAATGATGGATGAGGATAGGAATAAAATTATGCATTATTGGATTGAGCCTCCTGACATGTTTCTTATAAAGTTCAGAAGTATTAATTTGGTTTTCAGATATTAACTATGGATGGCGGCGGAGGGGCGGGGAATTCTTAAGGATTATGAAACCAAGCTGCTATGGATTTACTCGGAGGTTTTCTTTATTTCATTTTTTAAAAGCATGTTAATTACAATAAATTGTTACTTAATTTAGTTCACATATATTTGATATGGTTTAAACAGCTTTTATTGCAGATTAATGTACCTACAGAAAAGTGCACATACAAGTTTACAGCTTGATGAATTTTCATAAACAGAACCCCCCTGTGTAATGAACACTTAGATAGTAAGAGCAGCACCAGTGTCCTGGGAGCTCCTTTCAACCCGCTTCCCAGCCCAAAATGAAAATGCCAAGTATCCGTGAAGACTCAGCGCAGCTTGAACTCCTAGAGAGCTGCCGGTGGGAGTGGAAAGTGGCCCAACCACTGTGGAATTCAGTGTGCCAGTTAAACGTACAGCTTCATGACCTGGCAGTCCCACTCTTGGGTATTTACTCTAGGGAAATGAAAACATATGTCCACACAAACATCTGCAGGAAGTGTTTATAGCAGCTGTATTCGTAATTGCCAAAACTGGTAAAGGAAAAGCTTGTTTTACTCACAACACTTCTGACATCCAATGTGTGGGTTTTCTTTTCTTTTCTTTTCTTTTCTTTTCTTTTCTTTTCTTTTTTTTCCAAGATAGGATCCTTTTCTGTCACCCAGGCTGGAGTGTAGTGGCACAATTATGGCTCAGCGCAGCCTTGATCTCCAAGGCTCATGGCATCTTCCCACCTCAGCTTCCCAAGTAGCTGGGACTATGGGTGTGCACCATGCCCAGCTATATTTTTCTTTTTTTAACTTTTGGTAGAGACAGGGGTCTCACTACATTGCCCAGGCTGGCCTTTAACTCCTGGCCTTAAGCAATCCTCCCTCTTCAGCCTCCCAAAGTGCTTGGATTACAGCTGTGGCCCACTGTGCCCAGCCCAATGTGTGGGTTTTTCACACCAAGGAATTCTCTGCAGATGCCAAATGGGTCTCCTACAATTTAATTTGATTCTGACACTGACTTCTTGGAGTTAGCACAGACCCCACAGGTTAAGAGCTCAGTCCCAGAAGACTGCCCCTGCTTCAGGCATCAATCTCCAGTAGTGGGTCCCCAGGTTACCACACTTCTGTGAGTCTTGGCTACAAATCAGAGGGGCCCACGACCTCCTCCTTAGCTTTGTCATTTGCTAGAGCTCACAGAGCTCAGGGAAACACCTTACTTCCATTTGTCAATTTATTATAAAGGATACAAATGAACGGCAGATGAAGCCACGCGTAGGGCAAGGTCTGGAAGGGGTCCCAAACCCAAGAGCTTTTGTTCCTGTGGAGCCGGGGGTGCTGGATTACCACGCTCCTGGCACATGGATGCATTCATGAACCAGGAAGCTCTCTGTACTCCGGCCTTTAGACTTTTATGGAAGCTTTATTACATAGGTGCCATCTATTAAGTCATTGGCCATTGGTCATTAACTCAATCTCAGCCTCCCTTCCCTCCCAGGAATTGGGAAGGTGGGGGGGTGGGGCTGAAAGTTCCAACCTGTGATCATGCCTTGGTTTTTTTTTTTTTAGACAGAGTCTCACTCTGTCACCCAGGCTGGAGTGCAGTGGCACAATCTCCACTCACTTCAACCTCCACCTCCCAGGTTCAAGCAATTTTCCTGACTCAGCCTCCCAAGTAGCTGGGACTACAGGTACACACCACTGCACCCAGCCGATGTTTTTTTTTTTTTTTAATTTCATTTATTTATTTTTAAAAATTTTTTTTAAAGACAGGGTTTCACCATGTTGGTCAGGCTGGTCTTGAACTCCCGACCTCAGGTGATCCGCCCGCCTTTGCCTCTAAAGTACTTGGATTACAAGCGTGAGCCACCACGCCTGGCCTATGCCTTGGTTTTTGTGGTGACCAGACCCCTCCTAAGCTATGTAGGGGTCACCAGCCACACTAGTTGTCTCATTAGCATACAAAAAGACACCATAATCACTCCTGAGATTTCAATGGCTTTAGAAGCTGTGTGCCAGGAACAGGGGGAAGAGGCCACTTATATATTTCTTTTTATGTCACAACTAGAAACAACCAAATGTCAATCAATGGGTGAATTAATGGATACACAAATTGTGGTATACCTTTGAAATGGACACTATCCAGTCGTAAAAAGTCACCAATTACCAGCTGGGCACGGTGGCTCATGCCTGTAATCCCAGCATTTTGGGGGGCTGAGGCAAGCAGATCACACGAGGTCAGGAGTTCGAGACCAGCCTGGCCAATATGGTGAAACATCGTCCCTACTAAAAATACAAAAATTAGCCGGGTGTGGTGGCACACATCTGTAATCCTAGCTACTTGGGAGGCTGAGGCAGGAGATGCTCTTGAACCCAGGAGGCAGAGGTTGCAGTGAGCCGAGATAGCCCCACTGCACTCCAGCCTGGTGACACAGCGAGACTCTTCTCAAAAAAAAAATAAATAAATAAAGAGGGTCACTTCATAATGATACAAAATTCAACTCAGCAGGAAGATGTAACAATTCTAAGTATTCTAAATCAGAATGTACCAATAACAAGACCTCAAAACGCATTTTGCATTCTTTTGGAACTTGAGGAAATAATTCTAGCATTCATCTGTAACACTAAATGGTCAAAAATAGCAAAGAAATTAGCAGCCTTTGTCTCACAAAATGACTACAAATCATTAATTACTTTTATAATAGAAAAAAAGTACTTTAAAATAGAAAACTTTTTTCGGAGAAATGCTCTTTAGCAGCAACAAACAAACCCAAACTGAATCCCAATACACATTTTAAAGTAGGAGATAGCATCGATAGCTGAGTATAAACCTTCCTGTCCATTCCTTATTAGCATATTGCTAGAAGTTCAAGTCACCCCACTCACAAAGACTGCAAATAAGTGGAAAAATCGTTCTTTGAGAAGAAGGTATATGACTGATACTGTTTTGCCTAGAGAAGAAAAAAGAAACAAACCAGTTAGAGTACTGCAGAACCTGAATGGTTTTTCAGTTGATCAACTTTCTTTCTTTTTTTTTTTTTAGACGGAGTCTCGCAGTGTCACCCAGGCTGAAGTGCAGTAGCACGATCTCAGCTCACTGCAACCTCTACCTCCTGAGCAGCTGAGATTACAGGCGCCTGTCACCACGTCCAGCTAATTTTTTGGTATTTTTAGTAGAGATGGGGTTTCACCAGGTTGGCCAGGCTAGTCTCGATCTCCTGACTTTGTGATTCACCCACCTCAGCCTCCCAAAGTGTTGGGATTATAGGCTGAGACATTTCGCCCAGTCTATCAACTTTCCATATAGAGTAGCAAGTAAACACGTGTCACCGATTTGAACTATAGTGTATTTGGGAAATAAAGAAAGGGCTGCTTCCTGTCTTTTGAGACCTTCAGGGCAACCACAAACCCTATCTTGTCATCTGAGTTTTGGCATGCCCCGGCACATTTGACCGATTCTAAACGCTAAACCTTACTCAGAGCGCCTGAGTGTAACCCAGGTGCCTCACAGTGGACCACCTAAACCAGGACCCAGGAGGGAACTTCCTCCCCTTTAGATTTCTGATTTCACTTGAGTTTCCTGATAGCACTTATGGTGTCATCGATCACCCCTCCCCACCCCCCATCTCTTTCACGTCTTCTGTGGGTCACGTATGTTTTGGAGATGTCTGACTTTCCCCAGAGCTGGTGTTGAATTTCCACCAATGTTTCCAGAACGGCAGCCTGTGTGAAGGGCTAGGGAAAGCGTTTTCATGCCTTGAAAAACACACACAGAAGTATTTCTCTTCCTGAACTTCAAGGGGACTCTGCCTTCAAGAGACTACTCCAGGGCTCTGCTTTCTACCAACTTCCCCATCTAACTTTGGTGGCGTCGGACCACTGTCTTCCCTCCAAGCTTCAAGGAGACTCTACCTTCAAGAGAACACTCCCGGGCACTGCCCATCTAACTCTGATGGCATCAGACCACCGTCTTCCCTCCACTCCAGCCCCCAGCCCTGAGGTCCTCAAGAGGGTGCTCCAGCCTTCATGTGCACCCTCTGCCTTCCTTCGTCCTAGTCCTGCTGACCTTCGTGGCTTCTCCTGCCCCAAGGCCACGCTCGGGACCCTGTCTTCATCCCTGGGAGAGGCTCCATCTTAGAGAGAATCCACCCGGCCCCTGCTCCTGCACCATCTTCCAGCTCTCCCACCTCGATACTCCCACCGATCCTGTTCCTGGGCTGCAGCCGCACCCAGCAAGTAAGTCATTCTTTGTCAAGAGTGGCTTTCATGTCCTTGTCCTTCCCACACGCCCCTTGGCAGCCCCACCCTGCTGGATGAATCCAGATGCCCAACTTCACGCCTGCCCCTGGGTGGGTGCTGAGGAAGACCCATGGCTTCTGCCGCAAGCAGGCCTTCTGTACTGCCGGGAACCCCACGCTCACCCAGCAAGGTGCTCGCACCCAGCCCCCCACCATTTTCAAACCCACCTCGTTCTCTTTCAGCAGAAGGCCTTGACTCTGTTCAAAGAGAAAACAACAGCCTGTCATGGGGACTCCCTTAACTCCCTCCCTGCCTGCACCAGGCCTGAATAAACACACAGCCATCCTTTCCTCCTCCCTTCTGGTAGCGTGGGAAGAGGTGTTCTTTCCAGGGAAAGATCTTCTCACCTGGGATGCGGGTTCTATCCCCCACAATCTCCTGGGGAACTTTATCCCACTAATTAGCTACTGCCTCTTCGGGACTTCCTACCTCTCTCGACTGGAATCTTCCCTTTAACAGTGACACATGGCCGGGCACAGTGGCTCTGCCTGTAATCCCAGCACTTTGGGAGACCTAAGCGGGAGGATTGTTTGGACCCAGGACATTGAGACCAGCCTAGGCAACAAAAGGAGACCATTTCTGTCTGTAAAAGTTAAACAAATTACCCAGGCAAGGTGGTGCGCCCCTATAGTCACAGCTACTTGGGAGGCTGAGGTGGGTGGAATTCTTGGGCCCAGGAGTTGAAGATTGCAGTGACCTATGATCATGCCGCTGCACACTAGCCTGGGCAATAGAGCAAAACCTCGATTCAAAAAAGAAATGAAAAAGGAGAAAAGAAAAAATTCAAAAATTAGATTACAGGCTCATGCCTGTCATCCCAGCTGCTTGGGAGGCTAAGGCAGGAGAATAGCTTGAACCCGGGAGGTGAAGGTTGCTGTGAGCCGAGATTGAGCCACTGCACTCCAGCCTGGGCAACAGAGTGAGACTCTTATCTCAAAAAAAAAAAAACCTTCATTTGGCTGGGCGCTGTGGCTCATACCTGTAATCCCAGTTCTCAGGGAGGCAGAAGCAGGAGGATAGCTTGAGCCCAGGAGTTCGAGACCTGCCTGGGCGATATAGCAAGACCCCGTTCTCCACAAAAGGGAAAAAAACAGAATAAAAAAAAGTTTTTTTCCTTTTATTTTTTATTTAGTTTTGTTTGGGTTTTTGTTGTTGTTGTTTTTGTTTTTGAACCTCCACCTCCCAGGTTCAAACAATTCTCCTGCCTTGGCCTCCCGAGTAGCTGGGATTATAGGCGCCCACCTCCACGCCTAGCTAATTTTTGTATTTTTAGTAGAGACGAGGTTTCACCATGTTGGCCAGGCTGGTCTCGAACTCCTAACCTCAGGAGATCTACCCGCCTCAGCCTTCCAAAGTGCTAGGATTACAGGCGTGAGCCACCGTGCTCAGCCTTATTTTATTTTTTAGAGACAGGGTCCCACTCTGTCACCCAGGCTGGAGTGCAGTGGCATAATCATGGCTCACTGCAGCCTCAACCTCCTAGGTTCAAGTGATTCTCTCACCTCAGCACCGCCATGCCTGACTGATTTTTTTTTTTTTTGCAGTAGGGACAAGGTCTCTCCATGATACTTAGGCTGGTCTTGAACTCCTGGGCTCAAGTGATCTGCCCACCTCTGCTTCCCAAAATGCTGGGATCACAGGCTTGAGCCACCACACCCAACCTCTCTCTTTATATTCTTAACCTTATTTTTTTCTTTTGTTTATATGTCATTGTTTTCTAACTTTTTGAGATGGATGTTTATCTCATTAATTTTTTTTTTTTTTTTTTTTAGCTGGAGTCTCACTCTGTCTCCCAGGCTGGGGAGCAGTGGCACAATCTTGGCTCACTGCACCCTCTGCCTGCCAGGTTTCAGTGTTTCTCCTGCCTCAGCCTCCCAAGTAGCTGGGATTTCAGGCGTGCACCACCACGCCCAGATAATCTTTTGCATTTTTAGTAGAGACAGGGTTTCACCCTGTTGGCCAGGCTGGTCTTGAACTCCTGACCTCAAGTGATCCACCCACGTTGGCCTCCCATTAACTTTCAATCCTCCCCTGATCCTTAAGATATGCACATAAGAGTATACTTTTCCTCTACATTCTGTTCAACTGCACTCCACAGTTTTGGGGTATAGTATTCTCATTATTTTTCAGTTTAAAATATTTCTAAATTCCTATCTGAATTAATCTCTGATTCATTTGTAATTTCAAAGTATATTTTAAAATTTCCAGATACATGGAACTTTTCTTTTTTTTTTTTTTTTTTTTTTTTTAGAAAAAGAGAAAAGGAGAAAGAGCAAAAGAAAGAAAAAAAGAAAAAGAAAGGAAGAGATTTTAGAAAAAGAGAGAAACGGAGAAAGAAAGAAACAGCAAAAGAAAGAAAAAAGAATGAAAGAGAAAGAAAGGAAGAGACATGGAACTTTTCTAGTTTTTTGTTTGTTTTCAATTTCTAGGTTAACCGTACTATGGTCAGAAAACATGGTCTGTGTTATTTTATTCGTGTGAAATTTGATGAAATTGCTTTATGGACCAACATGTGGTCGCTTTATTTAAATGTTCTGAGTATGATAGGAAAAAAATGTGTGTTCTGCAGGGTTCTATATGTGTAACTCAAGTCAAGTTTGTTAATTATGTTGTTCAAATCGACATCCTTACCGATTTTTTTGTCTACTTGTTTTATCAGTTACTGAAAGTGAAGGGTTCAAATCTGCTTGATTATGGATTTTCTATTTATCCTTGATGTTCTGTCCGTTTTTGCTTTACTTACTGCCTTATCTACCGTACACAGCCCATGCAGCCAGTCTGCTGGAAGTCAGACTTGCAGGAACCCAGATCACTACGTCCGATATCAATAGAGAAAGCTGAACAGTAACTTCTCTTTTTTTTTTCCCCGAGATGAAGTTTCACACTTTTGCTCAGGCTGGAGTGCAGTGACGTGATCTCAGCCTGCTGCAACCTCGGCCCCCTGGGTTCAAGTGATTCCCCTGCCTCAGCCTCCTGAGTAGCTGGGATTATAGGCATGCATCGCCATGCCCAGCTAATTTCTGTATTTTTAGTAGAGGTGGTGTTTCACCATGTTAGCCAGGCTGGTCTTGAACTCCTGACCTCAGGTGATCTGCCGACATCAGCCTCCCAGAGTGCTGAAATTATAGGCATGAGCCATGGCGGCTGGCCAAAACAATAACTTCTGTCACAACTGACCCACTACAGCCAGAACTTGATTAATAACTAACAGCTTCCCTAAGTTTTGTTCCTGCTTCCAACTTAGGACCAACCACGGAAAGCCAAAGATGTAGCCATAGTCAACCACCTGGTACCCCCAGCCCTGGTTAGCCCACCTTCAGCCCCATGACTATAGGGCAGGCTTGCAGCCTTCCTTTTTGTCCACTATAAAACATTCCCACTCCGCTGCCTATCTTTGAGTCTTCTCTCTTTCTCTTTCTTTTTTTTTTTGAGACAAGGTCTCACTCTGTCGCCCAGATTGGAGTGCAGGGATGTGATCATGGTTCACAGTATGATCAAACTCCTGGGCTCAAGCAATCCTCTTGCCTCTGCAAACAATCCATTTCCAACACTGTACATCCTATCCATATAAAAAATAAAATAAAATTAAGGGGCGTGGTGGTGTGCTCCTGAATCCCAGCTACTCAGGGGCTGAGGTGGGAGGATCTTTTGAATCCTCCCAGGAGGTTAAGACCAGCCCTGGCAGCATGATGAGACCCCCATCTCTACTGAAAAAAAAAATAGCCAAGCATGGTGGCATGTGCCTGTCCTCCCAGCTACTCAGGAAGCTGTGGCAGGAGGGTCACTTGAGCCTGGAAGATCAAGGCTGCAGTGAGCCACGATCATGTCACTGCACTCCAGCCTGGGAGACATAGCGAGATCTTTTATCTAAAAATAATAATGATAATAAAGCCGGGCGTGGTGGCTCATGCCTGTAATCCTAGCACTTGGGGAGACTGAGGCGGGTGGATCACCTGAGCTCAGGAGTTCGAGACCAGCCTGACCAATATGGTGAAACCCCATCTTTAAAATAATAATAATAATAACAATAATAGGACTTCCAGAAGAAGAAGAGGAAATAGAGGCAGCTGAGGTTATTAAAGAAATAAAGCCCGGCCAGACGCAGTGGCTCATGCCTATAATCCCAGCACTTTGGGAGGCCAAGGCGAGTGAGTGGATCACGAGGTCAAGAGATTGAGACCATCCTGGTCAACATGGTGAAATCTCATCTCTACTAAAAATACAAAACATTAGCCGGGCATGGTGGTGCATGCCTGTAGTCCCAGCTACTTGGGAGGCTGAGGCAGAAGAATTGCTTGAACCTGGGAGGCAGAGGTTGCAGTGAGCCAATATTGCACCATCGCACTCTAGCCTGGGTAACAAGAGTGAAACTCCGTCTCACAAAAAAAAAAAAAGGAAAGAAAAGAGAGAAAGAAAGAAAGCCCTAGCCTCAGCCTCATCCTCTGGGAGGTTCCCCATGTCCATCGTCCTCCAGGGCCATATCTGAAGTGTATATTGGAGACTGGGAACTAGGCCCACCTTGGAGGATGAACAGCTTTGGCAGCCCACTTCCTGCCCTTGCAAGTTTAGGGGCCTAAAGGTTGTTTTTATTTTAATGTCCAAAGAGTATAGAGTCTGGTTTCATGACTTCTTTGACAACGCAGTTCCCTCAAAGAAGTGGTAGACGTCTCATCTGTTTGTTTCCAGTCTGTTTGCACATGCACGTGATCAGAGCCCAGACTCTCCTGAGCGAAATTCTCAGACTTGATCTTACTCCTCTGCCTCCTCATCACCACAGGCTCCTCGTTTCATTTGGGCTTGGCCCATCTGGTCTTTGTTACCGAGCCGAGTGCTAATCGGCCTTTGCCACTCAAAGACTTGTTTTCAGTGTTGTTTTCATATGTGGTGTCTAGAAACAACTGGATTTTCTTAACCCACACGGCACAAATGTCTGGACTCTGTCTATTATCTTTCACTTTTACTTGAAAACGGTCCAGTTGCTGCCCAAGAATATCTCTTTCATTTAATATTTGGCTAAATGCAACTGGTTAGAACTTCTGTTTTACACTATTTTCCCCTATGCCTTCGGACTCTGTAAGCATGTGGTTGACTTTCCAAGTCATCATGACAGATAGTTGGATCAAATGGTTGCCAATGTATTACATGGTATAACGTCGGGTTCCATACTGCCTACTGCCTGACTTCTGAGCCAATGTCAAATAATTTAGCTCTTTCTTCCTTTTTATTTATTAACAGTAGCACCCCACTTCTGATACCAATTCCAATATTAGGACAATACTATATGCTATCACATATATAGTTTAATGTTACAAAACTCAAAAAGTTCATTCACATGCTTTCAGATTTCACAATGTCCCTAACCTTTATTTACTACAACTTTTTGCATTCCGGTGTAGTAACAAGAGACTATCCATAATTATTTGAAGAGAGAACCAAAATACTCTTCTTGCCTTTCCAACTACACAGCCGTATGAGGCCACGTTTTCTTTATATACGTCAACTGACACAATATTTTGCAATAACTTCAATGCAGAAACAAATATGAGAAGGCATGCATTAAAGACATTCACAAAAATTTAAAACATGCCACTCTTCTAATTTTTGTTTTGATAAATATAGCTAAGTAATATATTACTTATGTTAACATGTAATGGGCTTATCCTTGCTATTTTAAAGGAAGAAATAATCTAAAATTTTTTCAGTTTAATTTTTGATATGGTAAATATTAAAAGATAGAACCTGTAGAAGCCTTTTTTGGGATCCTCAAAACATTTTCAGGGTATAAAGGGCTCCTGAGACCAAAAAGTTTGAGAACCAGTGCTTTAAACCTTGATGTTTGTCAGGGATTCATTTTTAATGAATTAATGCCCATTATAAAAGGGCTTGACAAAGGGAGTGCATCCCTTTTTGCCCTTCCCTCCTCTGCTGTGAGAGGACACAGCGTTCTTCTCCAGAGGACGCAACATCAAGGTGCCACCTTGGAACCAGAGACCAAACCAGCCAGCAACTTCCTCTTGAACTTCCCAGCCTCCACAACTGTCAGAAAGGCATTTTTTTTTCCCTTTACTAATTACTCAGTCTCTGCTACTGTGGGATAGCAGCACAAAACAGACTAAGATACCAGTCCTCCTCAAAACTGTCAAGGTCAACAGCAACAAGGAAAGTCTGAGGAACTGTTCCAGTCAAGAAGAGCCTATGAAGACCTGATGACTAAATGTAATGCTGTATTCTAGATGGGATCCTGGACCAGAAAAAGACAGTAGGTAAAAAGGAAGCATATCTTAATAAAGTGTGGACTTCAGTGAATAATAATGTTATTGGTTTATTAATTGTGTATCATGTTAATATAAGATGTTAATAATAAGGAAAACTGGCCAGGCGTGGTGGCTCATGCCTGTAATCCCAGCACTTTGGGAGGCCAAGGCGAGCAAATCACCTGAGGTCGGGAGTTCGAGACCAGTCTGACCAACATGGAGAAACCCTGTCCCTACTAAAAATGCAAAAATTAGCCAGGTGTTGTGATGCACGCCTGTAATCCTAGCTACTCGGGAGGCTGAGGCAGGAGAATTGCTTGAACCCAGGAGGCAGAGGTTGCAGTGAGCTGAGATCGCACCATTGCACTCCAGCCTGGGCAACGAGAGCAAAACTCCATCTCAAAATATAGTAATAATAAAATAATAATATAATAATAAGGAAAACTGGGTGTGGAGTACACAGGAACTCTCTGTACTATCTTTGCACATTTTCTGTAAATATGAAGCCATTCTAAAAATAAAATTTTATTTTACTGTTATTATTTTAGGAGTTTTATTATTATTATTTAAGGGACAGAGTTTTGCTCTTGTTGCCCAGGCTGGAGTGCAACAGCACGATCTCAGCTCACCGAAACCTCCGCCTCCCTGGTTCAAGCAATTCTCCTGCCTCAGCCTCCTGAGTAGCTGGGATTACAAGTGCACGCCACCATGCTCAACGGATTTTGTATTTTTAGTAGAGATGGGATTTCTCCATGTTGGTCGGGCTGGTCTCGAACTACGGACCTCAGGTGATCCGCCCTCCTTGGCCTCCCAAAGTGCTGGGATTATAGGTGTGTTTAGTTGTTTATTTATTTATTTTTAAAGTTTATTTTAAATGCATTTAGAGTAAATGAAAAAATATGTAAAAACATTGGAAAGGAGGTAGTAAAAATCATCCTTTTTTGTAACCAATATGATTAAATAGCTGGAAAACCCAAGATAAAAACCATAAAACAACTTATTTTAAAGAAGAACAGATCTAGCCGGGCGCGGTGGCTCATGCCTGTAATCCCAGCACTTTGGGAGGCAGAGGCGGGCGGATCATGAGGTCAGGAGATTGAGATCATCCTGGTCAACTTGATGAAACCCCGTCTCTATTAAAATAGAAAAAAAATAGCCGGGCATGGTGGCACGTGCCTGTAGTCCCAACTATTACTTGGGAGGCTGAGGCAGGAGAATCGCTTGAACCCGGGAGGCAGGGGTTGCAGTGAGCTGAGATCGCGCCACTGCACTCCAGCCTGGGCAACAGAGCAAGACTCCATCTCAAAAAAAAAAAGGACAGACTTTGGCCAGGCCAGGTGCAGTGGCTCACACTTTTTTCAGCACTTTGGGAGTCCAAGGCGGGAGGATTGCTTGAGGCCAGGAGTTCCAGACCAGTAAACATAGGGAGACACCATCTCTACAAACAGTTTCAAAAAATAGCCACGTCTGGTGGTGCACACCCATAGTCCCAGTAATCTTGGAGACTGAGGTGGGAGGATTGCTTGAGCCCAGAAGGTTGAGGCTACGGTGAGCTGCGAGTGTGCTACTCCCAGCAGGGCAACAGAGAGAGACCCTGTTTCAAAAAAAAAAAAAAAGCTAACATACCAAAACTAGTTTTCTAAGCACCATTATCCCATAAAAAGAACCAGGGCTTTTCTCAGAACTGATTGAGACTAAGTCTAAGGCAGCAAACATATATCCTGGAGATTCTTATGGTCTTAGAAAGTAGGAAAGAAAAGAAAAGACAGGGGCATATTAAAATGGCATAGGAGGCTGGGCGTGGGTGGTGGGAGCCTGTAATCCCAGCTACTCGGGAGGCTGAGGCGGGAGAATCACTTGAACCCAGGAGGCAGAGATCGCAGTGAGCCGAGATTGTGCCACTGCGCTCCAGCCTGGGCAACAGAGCAAGACTCTGTCTCAAAATGATAATAATAATAAAGGTTGAAGGAATGAGAGAAACAGAAAATTACCATTAGAACTTCACAGTCATAATTGCTGTAAGCAAGATCCACAGATGAATGCTAAGCTTAGTGAATGGAAGTTGAAGCAGGAACAGGACATTTGCATAGTCTCAAAGTATTTCCCCAAAGACGTTTAGTAATTAAAAGGGGAAAAATAGTAACTTTGTAGTGGAGAATCCTGCAGACAGTCTCTTAACGACAAGCTCAAGGTTAGGGTCTCTGGGAGTATACGCTGACGTTGCAAAGCCCCTGATGTGACTCACTGAGCTTGCATACCAAGGCTGTGGCATCCTCTCCAGTAACTCACGACCTTGATCTAATCACAAAAAACTTCACAAAACCAAACCGAGTGCATGCTACAAAACAACTGGCAGTATTTTTCAAAAGAAAGTCATGAAAGGCAAAGAAAGACCGAGGAACTGACACCGATTAGAAGAGACCAAAGAGAAACGACAACTAGATACGATGTGGGATTCGGGATTGAACGCTGGAAGAGCAAGGGGATCCGTGGAAGAACTGGCGAGATCCGAATCGCTTCTGGAGTTAATCGCGTGGGGCTCAGGTTGATTCTTAGATTTGACAATTGTTCTATAGTTATGTAAGATGGTAACATAAGGAGAAACTGGGTTAGCATAAGGGGGGAAACAGGAACTCTCTGTACTATTTTTGCAAATCTTCTGTAAGTCAAAATTATCTCAAAGTAGAAAGTTAAAAGAAAAACACAAAAGAATGGCCATTTTCAAAGTAATAAGAAAAATTCAATAGATGTCCTATCTACAAATAACAGCCAGTTAGGAAATATGACAAGTGAAAAATATTCATTAACAAACATCCGGAAAACATGCAGAATATCTAGGAATACATTTTATATGAAATCGCAGGATATCATGAAAAAAACCTATAAATTCTGCTGATGCATTGAAAAAGGCTTGAATACATGAAAAGCTGTATTGTGCACTTGGTTAGGAAGGCCTAAGACTGTGAGAATCTCAATCCTTCTTAAGTGTTTTGCTTTGTTTTGTTTTTTTGAGACAGAGTCTTGTCGTCCAGGCTGGAGTTCAGTGGCGCAGTCTTGGCTCACTGCAACCTCCGCCTCCCAGGTTCAAGTGATTCTCTTGCCTCAACCTCCTGACTAGCTGGGATTACAGGCACCTGCCACCACGCCTGGCTAATTTTTGTACTTTTAGTAAAGGTGAGGTTTCACCATGTTGGCCAGGCTGGTCTCGAACTCCTGACCTCAAGTGATCTGCCTGCCTTGGCCTCCCAATGTGCAGAGATTACAGGCGTGAGCCACCGCACCTGGCCCCTTCCTAAGTTAACGTAAAAATTCAGTTTTTTTCAACCAGACTCCAATAGGGCCTTTTTCTGGGAGGGGAACTTGATAAAATGATTCTAAAATTTATCTGGAAGAATACAAATAGGAGACAGGCCAGAACAATTCTAAGCAGCAACACCATTTTAATGTTAAAATGCATTGTGATATATAGCCATAATGATGTAGATGTCAACAGATCAACAGCATGGAAACAGCCAGGTCAAATTGTCCGTGGGGTTTTAGTAAATGATAAAAAGTGGCTTTTTAGGCCAGGCATGGTGGGGAGGGAGGGTAAGACATCCCTCAGTGTGTCCGTCATCAGCCCCCGCCTGGCCGAGGGATTTGAGAGGGAGTTAATGTGAACTCCCCTGACCCGACATAGGCGGCTCCAACTGCAGTTAGTGCAGGACGCCGTGAGCGGAGCCCCAGGGGCAAACCTCAGCTCCCAGCTCCGCAGCTGACGCAGGTGTGGCCCCAAGCCAGACGCTTCACCTCTCTGAGCCTCAGCTTCACAGAACGGGGTGATAACAGAGCTGCCAGCTGGGGTGCCAGGGTGCTCAGTGGCTGGCACAGATCTGCAAATGTGCAGGCTCTGATGTTGGCCGAGGGACAATGGGCCTGCCTGTAAAAATCACAGGCAGACCGGCAGACTCAGCAGGTCCCAGTCCTGAGAAGCTCACGGGCAGGTGGGGACTCCCTGAAGAAATCATGTGAGAAGTGCTCAGCACAGGCAGAAACCTGGAGGACAGGCTGGGTGAGCCTCACAGGGGCCCTGACTCTCTGCTGGATGGAAAGCAGGGCAAAGCATTCAGGGCACAGGGAACAGCACTGCGAAGCACAGCGGCACAAGGGTGACAGGAGGCCCGGGGAGGGCTGAGCGGGAGGAAAGCTGGGCTGGGTTAAACCAGGACGGGAGGAGGAGCAGATGCCGTCATGGGGGCCGGTCCGATGGAGAGGCCTTGAAGTCCAGCCCAAAGAGCTGGGACTTAACTTTGCATGAAATCTGCCAACCTGGGTGGGAGAATTTATTCCCACGCAGCAGTGCCAGGCTCGGAAGAGAACTCAGCCAGATGGTAATGAGGCCCCTCCTTCAAGCACAGGCCAAGACGCAGCAGCGCTGGCCACAGCTGCTCACCCAGCCTGGGGGCCTGTGTCTGGGTAGTAATGTTTTATGTTTGCTACCTGGTCATCTTACTTAATTCTCAGCACAGCCAAGCTAGGCAGCTACCAGTGTCCCTGCTGGCTTGGGTTAGAAAACTGAGGTTGGTGCAGTGGCTCACACCTGTAATCCCAGCACTTTGGGAAGCTGAGGCAGGCAGATCATGAGGTCAAGAGATCAAGACCATCCTGGCCAACATGATGAAACTCTGTCTCTACTAAATATGCAAAAATTAGCTGGGCATGGTGGCCCGTGCCTGTACTCCTAACTTCTCAGAAGGTTGAGAAGAATTGCTTGAACCCAGGAGGCAGAGGTTGCAGTGAGCCAAGATCGCGCCACTGCACTCCAGCCTGGCAATAGAGCGAGACTCCATCTCAAACAAAATAAAGAAAACTGAGGTTTCCGCCGGGAGCGGTGGCTCATGCCCGTAATCCCAACACTTTGGGAGACTGAGGCAGGAGCATCGTATGAACTCAGAATTTGAGAGCAGCCTGGGCAACATGGTGAAACCCCATCTCTACCAAAAAACACAAAAATCAGCCGGCTGTGGTGGCATGCACCTGGGGTCCCAGCTATACAGGAGGCTGAGCTGGGAGAATCACTTGAACCTGGGAGGTAGAGGCAGCAGCGAGCCGAGATCGTGCCACGGGACTCCAGTCTGGACCACAGAGCAAGACCCTGTCTCAGAAAAAGAAAGCAGGTCTCCAAGGGTTCAAGAACCCGCCCAGGGCCATTCCGTGAGCAGTAAGAAGGGTGCAACCCTGTCCAGTGATCTCGGAGCCCACGCTCTTTCCCTTCATCTTAACGGTATTGGTGTGCACAGCTGCTGCCCCCCTGGCCGCGTGCATCTTCCATGCCCTCCCACGCAAGCCACCCCTCACCCGTTTTTACAGCAGAGTTCCTGCTTCTCAGCCAGGACGGATTCCAAGCACCAGGGAGAGCCCGGCCGGGCGGGTGGCTGCTGCCTCCTCGTGGTCGCACGTCTTACGGCAGGCAGCCCGCGCGTCTGGGTCACTCCGGCCCTCCTGGCCTCAGCTTCTTCCCCCCAGCAGGGCCAGGGGGCTGCGTGGGGAGCAGAAACAAGGAGGCCCTCGGCTCCACGCCCTGCTCGCTGAGGAACCTAGATCAGGTCGCCTGCTCTCGCCTCAGTTTTCCCCTCTGTCTAATGGGCATACGTGAAGACTTTGAAGGGCAATTAGGAGGACTTAATGGGTGAGTATGGGATTCAGGGATGCCCCTGGAGAACCTCGAAATGGGGCTTAAGAGAGCTCACGCTGCAGCTTCTGGCTCAGCGAGGGCAGCGAGAGGGACTGCGACCTGTCCCTTTCCTTGTATGGAGAAGACAAAATCCTGGTGCAGTTTGTTGACTGTGGGGCGAGGGATCGGCGTCAAAAGAATTGCATGCTCTGTCCCCTGTCCGCTGCTCCTGAGGCCACCGCCCACGGTGATCTTTGCTCCAGTAGCCATGGGGTTGTTTGAGAATTACCAACAGGCAGGGAAAGTCTTTGATCCTGGCCTGCAGAGGGAGGGGAGGACCCCTTTTGCCAGGCTCCCCCAAGCATTGAGCGCTCAGACTCAGCGGCTGCACCCCATGGGATCTGCTTTGCCACCTTTGGGGAGGGTCTGTGTCTTCATTGCCCATATGCCGTGGCATGTGATATTTTATTTTATTTTATTTTTTTGACACGGAGTCTTGCTCTGTCGCCCAGGCTGGGCGCGATCTCGGCTCACTGCAACCTCCGCCTCCTGGGTTCAAGCGATTCTCCTGCCTCAGCCTCCTGAGTAGCTGGGACTATAGGCGCACGCCACCACGCCCTGCTGATTTGTGTATTTTTTAGTAGAGATGGGGTTTCACAATGTTGGCCAGGTTGGTTTTGAACTCCTGACCTTGTGATCCACCGTCCTTGGCCTCCCAAAGTGCTGGGATTCCAGGTGTTAGCCATCGTGCCCGGCTGGCATGTGATTTTTAGGCTCAGTGCCAGCCCAGCTATCTTGCTTAGGAAGCTAGAGAAGCCCCTCCCCACCCCTTTCAGAGCCTAGGGGCTGCTGTTCCCTCTAAGACTCCACCAGAGTGTGAGGGGCCTTCATGGGCGGGTGCAGACCTAAGACCTCCCACGCTTGCCCTCGGCCAGCGCCCTGAGACCCACACCCTCCTCTGCCACCTCCGGAAAAAGCCTCTGGTGGGTCCTGGGCACCTTTGATGACTTCCTTTCCAGTCGGTGCTGCTGGAGATGTCTACACTACGACCTCGCTGGGATGGAGCCGCATCCTGCAGGAAGGGCAGGGTGACAGCCAGTATTCCCGGGGTCAGAGCCCTCCTTTGGGTCATCCCCCATCCAGGTCTTGCCCCCGCAGCCCCTCTACCCAAAAGTCCCTATCCTCCTCCACACTCCACCAACCAGCGGACCCTGGTCCCAGACCTGGCATCACAGGTCCACACACACCCCGCCTCCCCCGGAGCTCCCACCGCAGTGGGGAGAGTCTGGAGGCCCAACCCTGCTGTGGAGCTGGAGGGAAGGGGCACGTGGAAGGGCAGTGCCAGATGCAGGGGCAGCTTGGGGACTGGAGGGGTTTTGGGTGGAGGCTGCTGGGAGAGGAGTGGCAGCTCAGGGGGAGGCTGGAGGTGGCTCCAGAGGACAAGGAAGGGGCTCAGCATGCTGACGGCTGCAGAATCTAGAAGACAGATGCAGCGAGGAATGGCCTGAGCAGAAGGTGAGGGCGGGAGGCAGCCAGTGTAGACGATAGGGTGGAGTGCTCAGAGGACCCTGAGGTGGGGCTGAAGGGGAATGGCCAGTTTTGTTTGTTTGTTTGAGACAGAGTCTTGTTGCCCAGGCTGGAGTGCATTGGTGTGATCCAACACACTCACCGCAACCTCCGCCTCCCAGGTTCAAGCGATTCTCCTGCTCAGCCTCCTGAGTAGCTGGGATTACAGGCAGCCGCCACCACACCCAGCTTTTTTCTACTTTTAGTAGAGATGGGGGCTTCACCATGTTGGCCAGATGGGTCTCGAACTCCTGACCTAAGGTGATCCACCCACCTTGGCCTCCCAAAGTGCTGGGATTACAGGCGTGAGCCACCGCCCCAGCCTTTGTTTTTAAAAAGGGAGAATCCCACAGTGTTTACAAGCTGAGGGGTGGAACTGGCCCAGGAGGAGTGAGCTGGAGGGTCCTGTGCAGGGGTGAGGACGTGGAAGAGGACGAGGGAGAGGCTTAGCCTGGCTTCAGACCCTGCCCGGTCACTGCCTGGCTGCATGACCCTAGGCAGGGCCACCCCTGTTCTGACCCTTGCTGTCTCTGGACAGCTGGTCTGAAGGAATCCGGGTGTCAAGGTGGGAGTTCTGCCTCCATTTTGCCTGAAGTACTGAAGGCCTAAGACAGCAAAAGAGGCGCCCCTGTCCCGGCTCCAGGCTTGAGGGGGCTCCACCTTTGTCCAGCCTGCCCAGCCCCCACGCGGCCCCGAGGAAGTGCCCTCAGCACCCAAACCCTCTTTCCAGGCTTTGCGCCAGGTGCTCAGACCGCAAACTCCCTGCCCAAACTGCACAGAGGCCATACGGGAGTCCCCCTCAGAGCCCCTCCCACAGGCGGACTTCACCGCTGGTGGGACCAGGGGCGGTCCGTGGGCCAGGCTCCTCTGTCCCCATGCTCCAGCACGGCACTGCAAGCAGTCCAGAAAGTTCCACATGGAACCACCTTCCAGGTGTTCTGAGATGTATTTGTCCAGCCAGGAGGATGGGACGCCCGACTCCATCGCTTGTTGGCTGATCCACACCTTTATTTTTTTCTTTACAGCGACCGTCCATCATTTTGTTGTATTTTATGTTTATTTATTTATTTATTTTTAGATGGAGTCTCACTCTGTCGCCCAGGCTGGAGTGCAATGGTGCAATCTCAGCTCACTGCAACCACCTCCTGGGTTCAAGCAACTCTCTTGACTCAGCCTCCCTGGTAGCTGGGATTACAGATGTGCACCACCATGCCTGGCTAATTTTTTTGTATTTTTAGTAGAGATGGGGTTTCATCATGTTGGCCAGGCTGGTCTCAAACTCCTGGCCTCAAGTGATCCACCTGCCTTGGCCTCCAAAAGTGTTGGGATTACAGATGTGAGCCATCGCACCCTGCCTGAGCCACTGCACCCAGCCTCATAATTTTATTATCTAGGTTCAAAATTTGTTAAGGTTTTGCTACATTTGCCAGAAATGTAGATATTGAAGGTATATTGGGCCGAGTGCAGTGGCTCACGCCTGTGGTCCCAGCTACTTTGGGAGGCTGATCCCAGGAGGTTGAGGCTGCAGTGAGCTGTGATTGTGCCACTGCACTCTATCCTGGGCAACAGAGCAAGACCCTGTCTCTAAAAAATAAAAATAGGCCAGAGGCAGTGGCTCACACCTATAATCCCAGCACTTTGAGAGGCTGAGGTGGGCAGACTATGAGGTCAGGAGTTCGAGACCAGCCTATCCAACATGGTGAAACCCCGTCTGTACTAAAAACACAGAAATTAGCCAGGCGTGGTGGCGGGCGCCTGTAATCCCAGCTACGCAGGAGGCTAAGGCAGGAGAATTGCTTGAACCTGGGAGGCAGAGCTTGTGGTGAGCCAGCATTGTGTCACTGCACTCCAGTCCGGGTGACAGAGCAAGACTCCGCGTCAAAAAAAAATAGTAATAAGTTAATAAATAAAAATAAACATTATGTTGCCAACAGCATGATGCTTTTCACGAGAGTTCAGAAGAGATTTCCTAAGAACATTCTCCCTCAGAGACAGAATCGTTTGTCACACCTGCAAACACTAACAATTCTAATATGATCAGAGCTATTGTTTAAGCAGGACATGATCAGTTAGCCTAACTCTTTTGTCTCTTTTTGTCTGGAAAAATCCCTCTACTCTTTTGTAAATGGCATCGATGTGCTGAGGCATGGTTTGACTTGTGAGTGGGGCCAGGCACAGTGGCTCACGCCAGTAAACCCAGCACTTTGGGAGGCCAAGGTGGGCAGATCATTTGAGGTCAGGAGTTCAAGACCAGCCTGGCCAACATGGTGAAATCCCATCCCAGAGATTTAAAAAATTGGCTGGGCACGATGGCTCATTTCTGTAATCCCAGCATTTTGGGAAGCCAAGGCGGGCGGATCACAAGGTCAGGAGATTAAGACCGTTCTAGATAACACGGTGAAACCCTGTCTCTACTAAAATTACAAAAAATTAGCCGGGCGTGGTGGTGGGTGCCTGCAGTCCCAGCTACTCAGGAGGCTGAGGCAGGAGGATCGCTTGAACCCAGGAGGCAGAGGTTGCAGTGAGCCGAGATGGCGCCCCTGCACTCCAGCCCAGGCCGTAGAGCAAGACTTCATCTCAAAAAAAAAAAAAAAAGACTCGTGAATGGCACACCCACTCCTGGAGTCTGCCCTGTGCTCCTGTCCTGGGCTCCACCCGTGCTTGCGGGGGCCTGCGGAAGGAAACCTGGCTCCACCAGCCCCAGGCGACCCATTCACTCCCGTTTGGTCCAGACTTTCGCGGTTTTATCCCTGAAAATCCCCTCAGTTCTAGGTAAACTGGGATGGTCGGTTGCCCTAGTTAGCCCACCATCCACTTTGAGAATCTAACAGAGGAGTGGGAGAGGCGAGAAAGAGAGAGAGGCTTGGGGCCTCGACCCTCCCTTGTTCATCTCAGGCCTGGCAAGAAAGGACCTGTGTCCCCTGGTGCTGGGGAGCTGGGGGTATGACACACATGTCTGATCAAAGGCGAGGCTGAGGCTGTGGCTGTCGCTGCTTGGCGGGCCATGGAGATGGACAGGTAGCCTGTCGCTGGACAGGTGGCCTCACTGGGGCAAGGTGCCCTTCCCAGATGATCAGGCAAAGGTGTGTGTTCCTGGGGACCAGATGCTTCTGAGCAATGTCCAAGGTGCCCACAACGGCCAGTGAGGGAGGACTCAGCATTGGGAATCTACAAACCCACAGGGCCCTGGAGCCTGGTCATGGGGTGCTGGGCCTCCCTGGGTGGCCTTTCCTGTTCCCTCTGTCCCTCCATGAGATTCAGAGACAGCTGGGCTGGGAGGAGCAGGTGCCGAAAGAGAGAAGGAGCTGACCTGGTCTTTCTCCATGGTGGCTTCTTTGCTGCGACTTCCCAAAGCAGCAGCTTTAAATAAGCTTAAGTTATTTATTTAATTACTGAGACAGGGTCTTGCTCTGTTGCCCAGGCTGGACTGCAGTGACATGATCACAGCTCACTGCAGCCTCAACCTCCTGGGCTCAAGCGATCCTCTAGCCTCAGCCTCCCGATTAGTGGCGACCACAGGCTTGCACCGCCACACCTGGCTAACTTTTGTGTTTTGTAAAGACAAGGTCTTGCTGTGTCGACAAGGCTAGGCTCAAACTCTTGGGCTCAAGTGATCCTCTTGCCTTGGCCTCCCAAAGTGCTGGGATTACAGGTGTGGACCACTGCACCTGGTTGAGAATTTTGATCATTAAACTGGAACTAGAGTTGCAGTTCCTGAACTGAGTCCACTCAAGGACTCCACTGCACAGCAGCTGCCCAGGTTTTCATCCGGGTGCAGGGAAGGGTGCCCGCCTCAGCCCTGGGGAGTCCTGGATGCCCCTGAGTTCATATCATGATGCCTGACTCTCAGTAAGTGCCAGATACGTAAGAGCTGCTTTGCATTTCAAAACAGGTCTCCTCCAGGTCACGAACTGCCGGTTCATGCTCAGTCCAGGTGACACATTTCCAGGCTCACCCCCCTGGCCTGGGCAGCCGCGGCCCACAGGCTGGGCCCTACGCTCCACCCACTTCCTCCGCCCACTGCTGGGCACCATTCTCTCCCACTTCTCCTCGCCGACCTCTGAACACGGAGGTCTCCAAGGCTGAGCCCTTGAAGCTCTTTCTTCAGTTTTCTCTGGGATCATGGAAGAGTCCACGTTGCCAGGCCAGGCCAGCCCTTTCCCTGGTCCGTAGGCCCCGCCCACTCCACTCCCTTTTGAGAGGTCTAACAGAATCTCCATGGGATGAGTTCAGGCTAAGGATCCACATCCCACCCCGCTCTGTGCCCAAGACTCTTCCTCCCCAGGTCTCTCCCTGTCCGTTCCCCCATCACGTGCAACCCCAGTGAGCAGCAGTCCCGCCTTCCAGAGGCTCAGACCAAACACGCTGATGTCATCCTAGACTACCCCTTCTCTCAGCCTGGATGCTGCTCTCCACACCCACGCTGCCCTCGCAGAGACCCAGAATCTGGTCACTTTTTACCATCTCTGCTGCTGCCATCCTGGTCACCATCATTTTCAACTGAGGCCATGGGCAATGGCTCCTCCACTGGCCTCCTAGGTTTCCCTCTCGCCCTTCCATCGACATTCTTTCCCACACCAGAGCAGAGAGATTCTGAAAACAGAAATCAGCCAGGTGCAGTGGCTCACACGTGTAATCCCAACACTTTGGGAGGCTAAGGCGGGCGATCACTTGAGGCTGGAAGTTCTAGACCAGCCTAGCCAACATGGCAAAACCCTGTCTTGACTAAAAATACAAAAATCAGTCAGGTACGATGGCAGGTGTCTGTAATCCCAGCTACTCAGGAGGCTGAGGCATAGAATCACTTGAACCCAGGAGGTAGAAGTTGCAGTGAGCTGAGATAGCACTGCACTCCAGCCTAAGCAACAGAGACCCTATTTCAGTAAAATGAAATAATAAAATTACATTCTCCCCTACTCCTGGCTCTCTGAGGGTCCCCCATCTCATTCCGAGGAGAGCTGGCTTTGTGCTCTCTGGCGGCGGGCCTCTCCACTCCAGCCCCTCTAGCCCTCGTCCTGCCTCAGGGCCTTTGCACTGGCCTCCCACAAGGCTTCAAGCCTTCTTCCCTCCCTGCCTTCAGTTCCTCCCTCTCCTTCCTGGTGCAGCCTTCCTCATCCTCAACCCTCCTACCCTGCTTTGTCTTCTGAAGCTGGCACCCCCCTCTCCCCTGTAGAGCATGGATGGGTAAACATTTCTGTAAAGAGTCAGACAGGAAATATTTTCAGCTTCACAGATCATAGTCTCTGTTGCAGCTACTAATGTTGCCATCATAGTGTAAAAAACAGTCAGAAATGCTACCCTGGGTGATATAGTTTGGATACACTTCCCCCAAATCTCATGTTGAAATGTAATCCCCAATGTTGGAGGTGGGGCCTGATGGGAGGTGTTTGGGTCATGAGGGCCGATCCCTCACGGCTTGGTTCTGTCCTCATGATAGTGAGTTTTCACACGATCTGGTTGTTTCACTCCGAGGCTTCCCCAGAAGCTGAGCAGATGCTGGTGCCATGCTTGTATAGCCTGTAGAACTATGAGCCAAATAAACCTCTTTTCTTTAGAAATTACCCAGTCTCAGGTATTCCTTTATAGTCATGTAAGGATGGCCTAACACAAAAAATTGGTACCAGGAGTGGGGCATTGGTATAAAGATATCAGAAAATGTGGGAGCAACTGATACTGGGGAATGGGCAGAGGTTGGAAGAGTCTGAAGGCCTCAGAAGAAGACAGAAAGACAAGGGGGAGTTTGGAACCTCTTTGAGACTGGTTAAATGGTTGTGACCAAAATGCTGATAGTGATATGGACAAGTAAAGGCCAGGGTGATGGGTCTCAGATGGAAATGAGGAATTTATTGGGAACTGGAGCAGAGGTCACTTTCGTTATGCTTTAGCAAATAATTTGGCTGGTTCTTTTCTTTTCTTTTTCTTTTGAGACAGTCTTACTCTGTCGCCAGGCTGGAGTAGAGTGGTGTGATCTTGGCTCACTGCGAACTCCGCCTCCCGGGTTCAAGCAATTTTCCTGCCTCAGCCTCCTGAGTGGCTGGGACTACAGGCATACGCCACCATGCTCAGCTAATTTTTTGTATTTTTAGTATAAGAGATGGGGTTTCACCATGTTGGCCAATATGGTCTTGATCTCTTGTGATCCACCCACCTTGGCCTCCCAAAGTACTGGGATTACAGGCCCAAGCCACTGCACCCGGCCAGAAATTTCTAAGCAGCAAAGCATTCAAGATGTGGCCTGGCTGCTTCTAACAACTTATGTTCAAATGCAGGAGCAAATAAATGAATTAAAGTTAGAAATTGTATGTATGGGAAAAGCAGAGCATAAAAGTTTTGAAAATTTGCAGCCTGGCCATGTGACAAAGAAAGAAAAAGCTTTTTCAGGAGAGCAGCTCTAGCAGGCTGTGGAGTAACCACTTGTTAGAGGGATTTGCATGACCAAAAGGGAGCCTAATAATCAAGACAATAAGAAACAAGCCTCAAAGGCAAAAAGGCCTCAAAGGCATTTCCGAGATCTTCAACATCCCTCCCATCACAGGCCCGGAGGCCTAGACCTAGGAGGAAGGAATTGTTTCATTGTCCAGGCCCAGGGCCCCGCGGCCCCGCGCAGCCTCAGAACACTGCTCCCTGCACTCGTCTAGGCTGTTCCAGCACCAGCCTTGGCTCAAAGGGCCCTAAGCACAGCTCAGGCTGCTGCTTCAGAGGGTTCAAGCCATAAGCCTTGGCAGTGTCCATGTGGTATTCAGCCTGCAGGTGTGCAGAGTGCAAGAGTGAAGGCGGCTTGGCAGCCTCCCCAAGATTTCAGAGGATGTGTGAGGAAGTCTGGGAACCCAGGAAGAAGCCTGCTGCAGGAGCAGAGCCCTCACATTGGAGAGAAAATGTGGGGTTGGAGGCCCACACAGTCCCCACTGGGGCAATGCCTAGTGGAGCTGCAGGAAGGGGGCAGCCACCATTCAGACCCTAGAATGGTAGCTCACCAAGAGCTTGCATCCTACACCTGGAAAAGCTGCAGGTACTCACCCCCAATCTGGAAGAGCAGCCATGGGGACTGAATTCTGCCACAGGAACAGAGCTGCCCAAGGCCTTGGGAGCCCACCCCTTGCGCCAGTGTGCCCTGGCTGTGGGATGTGGAGTTAAAGGAGATGATTTGGGAGCTTTAAGATTGAATGACTGCCCTGCTGGGTTTTGGACCTGCTTGGGGCCTATAGCTCCTTTCTTTTGACAGATTTCTCCCTTTCGGAACAGGAATGTTTACCTAATGCCAACTTGTTTTCATTTTTACAGGCTTATAGGTGACAGGAACTCATCTTCAGAGGAGACGTTGGACTTGGACTTGGGATTGGGACTTTCGAGTTAATGCTGGAATGAGTTAAGACTTTGGGGGGATATTGGAAAGGCATGACTATATTCTTCAATGTGAGAAGAACATGAGATCTGGGGCCCAGGGATGGAATGATATAGTTTGGATATTTGTCCCCCTAAACCTCATGTTGAATGGTAATTCCCAGTGTTGGAGGTGGGGCCTGGTGGGAGGTTTGGGTCATGGGGCAGACCCCTTGTGGCTTGGTGCTGTCCTTGCAATAGTGAGTTCTCATTCGTTTAAAAGTGTGCACACCTCCCTGCTCTCTCTCTCTCTCTCTCTCTCTCTCTCTCTCTCTCTCTCTCTCTCTCTCTCGCTCTCTCGCTCCTGCTTTTGCTGTGTGATGCACCTGCTCTGGCTTCACCTTCCACAATGAGTAAAAGCTCCCTGAAGCCTTCCCAGAAACCAAGAAGATGCCGGCACCATGCTTATACAGCCAGCAGAAACGTGAGCCAGCTAACTCTTTTCCTTATAAATTACCCGGTCTCATGTGTGTTTTTTGTTTTTTGTTTTAAACAGGGTTTCTCTTCTGTCAGCCAGGCTGGAGTGCAGTGGCACAATCTCAGCTCACTACAACCTCCTCCT
>PVKP010012546.1:0-58015 GCA_004027715.1 Plecturocebus donacophilus
TTTTTTTTTTTTTTTTTTTGCCACGGTGGTTGGCTGCATTCATCACCCCATCATCTACATCAGATATTTCTCCTAATGCTATCCCTGCCATAGCCCTCACCTTCTGACAGGCCCCATTGTATATTCCCCTCCCCGTGTCCATGTGTTCTCATTGTTCAGCTCCCACTTATGAGTGAGAACATGTGGTATTTGGTTTTCTGTTCTTGTGTCAGTTTGCTGAGAATGATGGTTTCCAGCTTCATCCATGTCCCTGCAAAGGACATGAACTCATCCTTTTTTTATGGCTTCATAGTATTCCAGATTGCTGAGAATGATTGTTTCCAGCTTCATCCATGTCCTGCAAAGGACATGAACTCATCCTTTTTTATGGCTTCCTAGTATTCCATGGTGTATATGTGCCTCTAGACCTGCTCTAAGTGAGGACCCTGGGTATGATGCCCAGTGCCTCCCTCACCAATATTTGCCAGGTATCTTGTGTGTCCCATTGATAGCAGCATTTCTTTTATGGCCATTGTTGCTTGATGCTCTCTGATAGGAAGAGAGACTCCCCTGCTTTGAAGTGCTAAGAATCACCTGGGTGTTCTTATTAGAATGAAGATTCCTGGGTTCCACCCAGAGATTTCGACTCAATCTGTCTAAGGTGAGTCTAATTCACCTTTATTTTTAACAAACCTTGGAGGTTGTTCTGATTCACACATTCTGATCAACTCTGATGTAAAAGGCTAAGCCCTTTGTGAAGTGTCATTCCTTCACTACTCTTTCCACATTTAGCACCATGATGCTAGGTGCCATGTGCTTGGCAGATAGTTGAAACTCAATAAATATTCGATGAAAAAATGAATGCATGCACGTGTGAACTTCAAGCTCAACATCCTAATTTTTGTGCTATTCAAGAACTCTGACATTGGGTGTCATGCTTAGGGATCGACTGCTGTTAGGGAGCCGCAAACCATAGGGAATTACATCAACAAATAATGCCCACCAACATCCAAGATCTTTCTGTGTCCAGATTGTGACTGAGACCCGACATGGTGGGAAAGATTTTCTTTTTAAATGTGAGCTGCTTTTTTAAATGTGAAAGGGCTCCCTGCCGTGTGTTCTTAGCCTCAGATCATTTTGAGATTTCTTCTTTTTCTATTTTGTAGGCTCAATTAGGTGGGCCAGTTTTCTGAATCAGCAGCTCAGTAATTAGTTTGGTTGCCTTTGCAGGTAGAAAAGTGGAGGCACTTTCTCTCCCCAGGCAGAAAGGTGCATCTGCAATTAACTAATTGCAGGCTGACGCACACCTGCTATAGGGGCTAGACACACGCAGACACACGCAGACACACACACCTTGATATCCAAAATGCAGTCTCTGACCTAGGTGGCAGGAAAGAAAGACACAGAGGATATATGCTCTGAAGAGGTGAGATGTTTGGGCAGAAAAAACCTCCTCTTTTGACAGGGACTCCTTCAGAGGTCATCCTTTGCGCACCCTCGGGCACAGAAGGACACATGAGAAGGTGGAACATTCCCTTTTCCCAGAATTCTTTTAGAATGGCCGTCATTGTTTAAGTTAGAATATTGCCGGTTAATTGTTGGCTCCCAAAGAAAAATTATGAGCAGGGGAACGGTTCTGCATGGATTTAGTGTATTTGAATAATTTAGACCCCTGCCGTTAATTTGACAGGATTGTTTTTCTCTCGCAGTAGCCTGCTGCTACAAGAATTAAAACTGTCGGGAGTACAAGGGGTTGTGCTGGAGCTTAGTAATGAGGTTTATCAGTCAATAAATGATTTTATACAGCAAATTAAACTGTAAATTTTGTTTGGGTGGTAAATATTTAGAGAATAAAGATATCTGGTTAATGAGGAGGGCTGCATGTTTAAAAAAAGAGAGAGAAGAAAAAAGGAAATGTCAACCTTTTAAATCTTGAATGTAGTTGGGATAGGATGACAGTTTGCTCACTTACAGCTCGCTCCGTGTGTGTGTGTGTGTGTGTGTGTGTGTGTGTGTGTGTAAATAACAGAATGCCTTCATTGTTTTTTATTTAAGGATTCACTGGAAATTCCTCCCATCTTTGACTTCTGCCTACCACCAGAATGAGGTAATACTTCTCTCACAAGCTTCTTAAGAACAAGTAAGAAAATAGATCTAGGAAAACGCTCATGAAGTAATACAGTGTCTGGCCCAAGGTTCATTTTTTTTTCTATTATGATTTGTTTTTAAATGTAGATTCTCCAGATCCATGCTTACCAATATCATTGTCTCTCATAACATGTGGCTATTTACATTCAAATTTATGTTAATTAAAATTACATTAAAAACACCTAGTTTCACAGCTGCATTTGCTACATTTCTGGTGTGAAGGGTTACATGTGGCTAGTGGCTGCTGTATTGGACGGCACAGATATAAACATTGCCATCACCACATGGAGATATGCTGAAGAGGACTGCCCTGGAGTCTTCGTGATAACTTGAGCTGGGGCACCTAGAAATCATGGGATACCTGGAATAATTAAATTGGTACATAAGTTTTCTTCTTATCATTACTATGTATATTATGTATCTGTATGTATATGAAAAAACAGTATAACTATAACTCTATTAAATCTGTGATTTCACACATAACTTTGCTTAGCACAAGGCATTTAAGTAACAAAGTAAAAAAAAAGCAAGTCAGTTTAGAGACTATATTAAAGAAATAAATATTGCTTATGATTATTTGGCAAAAATCTTAAAGTGGCATATAAAGGAATGACTAATGTTTGATAAATATTGCGTCAATGGACACCAAGGATGGGGAAGCTTAACAGGTAAAAGAAAGAAGAGGTGAAACTTCATGAGCATCAAAGAAATATAGTGGAGCTGAAAGGGAGAGGTAAGGATGCTAAAATCAGACGTTTTCTTTTTGTTTTTTGAAGGTGGAATCTTACTGTGTGGCCCAGGCTGGAGTGCAGTGCTTATTACTCACAGGTGCAATTATAGTGTACTACAGACCTGAACGACTGGGCTCAAGTGAGTCTCCTGCCTCCACCTCCCAGGTAGCTCAGGCTACACGCACAGGCTACATGCACATTGTACCAGGCTTAAATCAACTTTCCAGTTTTCCTCTGCGCTGAATCAGACCATCATATTATCACTTATTATAGCTACCTGAATCCTACACAGTCAACATGTCCTCCCTATTACAGCTCAATCCTTTGTGGCATTTTCAGGAATCTCATTCAATATGAATTCACTGGAACAAGTGAATTCAATATGAAGATCTCATTCAATATGAAGATCTCTGGAACAAGGTCCTAGAAACTCTAGGCAGTAGCCTACAGATCCCAAATATGACTGATATTTGCATATAGACGTAGCAGGTCACAAGCAACAGTGAAGATCGGGATGTTGCAACCTGACTCCCTGGCTCCCCAAGTTGATAGGTCCAAAATCAAGTCACCATCAGTGGGATGGGTCCCTCTGCCCTTTTTTACCCCATGTGGCTTATTCCAACTACCTTCATCTTCCTCTCCTAGTCCACCAGTCACTTTCCTACTCTGCTCAGAGGACAGCCTTCATTTTGGAATCTGGCATTCTGAGACCTTGGTGACCTTGTACTATAACCTGCTCAAAAGAAAGTCATAGGAAACTAAAAGAGACCATCATCATCTTCCAATGTTCCAATCATAATCAACTTGGAACACTGGAAGAAAGCTTGATAAAAAGAGTATTGATAAAGGTATGATCAGGGTCTAAGTAAACCACAGGGTTTAGCACCAAGGAGGCACCATTACTATCATAAGATCTGAAGGAACAATGGAAGTGGGGAGGGATTATATGACACCTGGAGGGAGAGAACCACCTAATGGATTGCTGTGATCATAAGTGTGGGACGCGGCAGCTTCTGTTGACCTGCAGGGAGGGACCCAGAAGAATAAACACCACGATCACACATTTCTCTGTTTTTCTCATCTCCTGACCGATGCCTCCATCAGTTGAACCCAAATGAGGGCCAGACAGCAAGGATTTTGTTGATGAATCCTGCTGTCCAGGGCAGGGAACAGGGTACAGAGGGGTGGGTTGCCAGGGAGGAGCAAAGGAAAGGGAGGCCACCAGCCCACTTGCTCCCCCTGTTCAGGTTGACTAAGCCTCGTTTTTTCTCCAGGTGTGGGTGAAGGGGGTGCTGAGGCCACAAGGCTTGTGCTCTGTTTGCGCCACAGTGCCCTTGCAGGAGTCTATTCTCAATGGGGGCTCTCAGCTCTCAGGCATCACTGATTGGTGGTCTGAGAAGCACCTTTATATCCTATCTCCAAGAGGCGGAATGCATTCGCTAATTGCCTGGCTCCTATGGAGCTTGGTCACAAGACTTGGGAGGTGCCAGGCTTTCTCTTCCCCCATTGTAATCTAAAAACCCGTACCACAGTGCACCCACTTCTCTAAGCTCTCAGGAAATAAGGCCTCTAGGCCACGTACAAGTATCAATGCTTTAAAAGCAGGTAAGAGAAAACCCTACTGCAAACGTGCTTGAATACGAAGGAGGTTGACTGGGTGACGTGACTGGAAGTGCAGAGGTCCTCTGGACCTCAGATTCTGGCTCTGCCTCCGCACTCTGTCCTCCTCCCTGTGCTGGCTTTAGTCTGACAGCAGGACGGCCACGGCAGGTCCTGGCCTCTCTCTGCATACAAAAATATTCAGATGAGAGGGGCTCTCAAAAACAGCTCTGTTGGTGGAAAAAAGAACAGGAGTCTCAGATTATCACTATACATTTTCTAGTACTCACATTTAAAAACGTAAAAGAGGAACTGGTTAAATTAAATTTACTAAAATATATTTTCTTTAACCCAACATATGTAAAAATGAGAGCATTTCAGTATGTGATCAATAGTAAAGCAAAAAAAAAAGTATTTTGCAATCCTTTTTCATATTAAGTGTTGGAGAGCTGATGTCAATTTGGATTCACCACATTTCAAGTGCTCAGTAGCCATCTGTGTCTAGGGGTTACCTTGTTGGAAAGTGTAACTGTAGAAATTTCTAGAAGACGGAGGAAGCCCCCCCTCCCCAGGTTGTGACTTGTATCCTGCTGGCACGATGGAGTCACATGCCTTTTATGAAACAGTCACTGACTAGGAGATAATTTCCTTAGAACCAAACAAAGCCCACCTTTGATGCTGTGGTTGGAGGCATCTGGGCTACCTAGGAAGATGAGAAGCATAAAACATAAATTTAAAAATGGAATAAAATGAGTTTCTATTAGAAGGGGTGTGTTGTACCATTGGATGGTCTACCAACAATGTCCATGAGAGACTGGCTGCTCTGTTAGAGACCTTCATTGTCTCCTGGATGCAGGGTCCAGCCATTCTCTCTCAAGTCCCTTTCTTCTGAAAGAAGAGATCTCAGAGGTATGGGAGCGGGGGAGGTTTCCTCCTCTTATGGATGCAAGAAAGCTGACAGTGATGTAACAGACCCCGCCATCCAACTCCACAGAGATTGATTTAAGAGGCATCTGCCTCGTGGGGCTGATGGGGCCTTTTTGGGTTTAAAACTGCTTTGTCAAATAAACCCTATCCACTGTTTAAGCAGCTTCTGTGCCCTTAGAATCCAAAGGAATCAGAAAGAAAATTCAGGTGCTTTCCTGTAGGATGGGGAGACGCTATGAAGTGTCAACATTCTGAGTGAGGGATTGTACAATAATAACAAACTTTACCAATAATTAAGCACACGCTAAATACAGGATCCCCTAATTTAATTTTCTAAAAGAAAGTAATGAGTAAAAGAATGTGAGGTGGAAGCAAATGGGCTAATGTTCTTTATTCAAGAAATGTAAGTCATTAGATTTCATTTTCTCACTGTTCATCCTTGTGATAAAGACAAATATTCAGGAGCTGTAGCAACAGACTGTGGAATGCTGAATGTCCTCCGAGAGTTGCTATTGCAAGGGCTTGTTACTCCGGAGATGGAACTTAGGCACAGCCTCTCTGAGCCTGAGGCCAGGGCAATGCTGCATTTGGGTTAGGATCAAGAACCCGCTGCCCCCACCCTCCACCCCCTGGCAAACACATGGTCCTTAGGGATAGTGATCATTCCTCTGTGTTCACTGTCCCTAGCTAGGTCAAGGGAAGATCGGGCACAGAGAAAGTACGTACTGAGTGAAACTGAAGCGCAGACACACATCTGACCATTACGAAAGCACGAACTCTGCTTTCAGCAAATCTGGGTTTCATTTAGCAATCTATCACTTTCTCATTACATGACCTTGGACAAATGTCACGATATTTATAAGTCTCAGTGTCCTCCTCTGTATAACGGGGATAATGGCTACCTCATGGTCTCAGGGTTCGGAATAAATGAGATGATGGAAGTCAAGCAGTTTCCAATGAGTTTGTCATGTAGAGCCAGAGCTCAGTAAACATGAACTATTATTAATACTATGTTATTAATATTCACTACTTTTGCCACAAAAGCAATGATAATGAAGCCAAATCCACGGCATACAAAACACTTTACTCCTTGTGCTTCAAGCCTTTTGACAACAGACTAACTTTTATTCACCATCGCAAGTGCCAAAATAGATAATAATAATGTACTGGAGGAAAACAAGAAGAAACTTAATAAACATTCGTTGAAGGATGATAAGTAAATGAATTCATGGGTGAGATGATACGGGAGTTGCTATGGGCTGCAGGAAGAAAGAAGGTCTCCCTGACAGAAGAGAGACTCTCAAGTGAGTTCTTAAACCAGGCATCAGCACATTTTTTTTCTGCAGAGGGCCAGATAGCAAATATTTTCATCTTTGTGGGCCATTCAGTCTCTGTCATGACTATCACTTCTGCCACTGTAATGTAAAAGCAGTCATAGGCAATACATAAAGGAAGGAACATGGCTCTGTTTTGATAAAACTTTCTTGTTTTTTGTTTTTTTAAAAAAACAAGCGGCAGGTCAGATTCGGCTCATGGGCCTTAGTTTGCTGACCTCTATCCTAAACAGAACTCCTGTATGCTGCACTCCTGACTGCTGTGCAATCAATCACTCTCCCCTTTGCCATCTTGTAGCCTTTTGTTCATGCATCTACTAGAGACAGTACATACTGAATTGTTTTCTGGTGCAGCTTGACATGTTTAAAACCTGCCATATTTACCTTTGATTTTAGATGAGGAATCAGGACCTTGCAGACTTCAGTATGGGCAAAGATCTGACCCCTGGGGTGCTCAGCCTCCTTTGAGGCGACTTCGTGATGGAAGCTAAAAGAAGAGACTGTCATTCTTGTGGAACAAATGATCCCAGATATTCCAGAAGAAAGGCATACTTTACCTGGTAGAAACGGTATTGACCACACAGAAACTTAAGACAGGGCAAGGGCAAATTACTCTTAGGATATTGAGAGCCCCTGCTCCCAGTTCAGCTCAGCACAGCCCAGATATTTCTCCAAAATCAATGCATGCACAATGAACCACTCTTTTGTTGAGTACGGCATCTGTTAAACAGCTTTTAATAATTTTTTAAAAATTCTTATTTTATCTGGAAACATCTGTGGCCATCTGGACACTCTCCTTCCTAGTATTTCACTTTTAAGTTGGATGCAACTATCAGATGTTTTTGCACAGATTCTGGGACAGATCTGGGTATCATTGAACAGACATCAATTATACTGATGTCATGAGGCGTGTCAATCTCAGCAGGGAAAGTGACAGCTTCCTTATCATCAAACCAGCCAACCTCCTGGTTAATTTGCTGATATTGTCAATAACAGCTCATAGTAGTATTCAGTATGAGCATATTGTTCTCCACATCATTCTTTCCTGCTGATTTTCTTTCCCCCCAAAAAACTGAATTTGGCTGGGTGCCGTGGCTCACACCTGTAATCCCAGTACTTTGGTAGGCCAAGGCAGGCACATTACCTGAGGTCAGGAGTTCGAGACCAGCCTGGCCAACATGGTGAAATCCCATCTCTACTAAGAATACAAAAAGTAGCCAGGCATAGGGGTGGGTGCCTGTCATCCCAGTTACTTAGGAGGCTGAGGCACAAGAATGACTAGAACCTGGGAGGCAGAGATTACAGTGAGCCAAGATCGCACCACTGCACTCCAGCCTGGGGGACAGAGCAAGACTCCATTTCAAAAAACAAAACAAAACCTGAACCTTCTCTATGGTAACTTTCCACATTGTGGGCATTGTTCTTTCTAGAACTGAGTGCCCCTAATAGAAAGATCAATTCCTCCTTTAAGTATGACTTTAGGACCATGTAGACTGTCAGCTTTTGCCTTGAACTATGTCATTTTAAATTTGCTTTTATTCCAGAAGCATATATCTCAGAATGTTTTCAAATTTTGACAAGTCCTGGGAAACTGATTTAAGCATGACCAGCAATTAAATAAATATGCAAGCCAATTCTCCTACGGGAGATGACTAGCGATCATCTATATTAACTTGTTTCTAGAGACCTGTCAGATCTCTTTGTGCTTTTTAAGGAGTTTGGTTACAGCTTTTGAAGCGGTCCCGTTTTCTCTGTGCTTTAGTGAATCCTCTCCTATCTTTATTTTTTTGAAATTTAGAATAGAGCCACATAATAAATCCCTACTCTATGATTTTATACAGTTAGAATATTGATTTCACATTGTTTTATTTTGTTTTTGACTTTGCCTTTCTATCTTTCACAAAATAGACGATTTAAGTTTCTCAATGAAGCCTTAAAAGTCATTTGATAGTTTGAGGTGAACTATGATGGGCTCTTTTATATTTTCCTAAATGAAGAAAATGTGGGAATCCACCCTATGACACATTACTGCTTAAGCTCAAGAATGACTGTTCTGGCTTTTGATAACTAAACTCTCCTTTGCCAGTAATTTCAGGTCTATTAATCACCTATTTGAAAACTGCTTCTGAAAAAATTTTTCTACAGACTTCTATCCTTATGCATTTCAGGTTATGAAACACCAGAGGTTAGCAATGTCCCCTCCAGGAGTTTTGGGGAGTGCCTTTTTTAATGTTACAATCCAAGCATTCAATTGGTCTGTCAACCCTAAAGTCAGTGGGCTGTGGTTTGTGTCATATGATAGTTTTCTGTATGATGAAACAAAAATTGTGTTTGAGAACAATAAGAAAACTGTGCAGAAGTAGATTCTGGGTTGTAGCCTATTAAGACAGGCTTCATGCTCAATGCAAAGCGTGTCAAAGACCCTGTTCCTCCAAACATAAAGTCTCTGTGTTATATTCTCTCATCTACCAAAAATAATTGTAAAGCTTAGTATGCATTTTTGGGTCTTTTCCCATCCACTCCACAACCTTTTATCTGAGAAGGTCTCCCTTCTATGATCCATGAAGAGACCTCCAAAACCACATGGTGGCAAGTGAAGTCCCTATTCCCTCCTACAGTGGTCGTGTACATTTGTACCAAAAATTTTCACTTGCCACATTGGTCACTTATCACTTAGTAGTCCCGCTAACTACCAAAGAACGATAGTTAGCGGGACTACTAAGTTCTTTCCCTGCTTAGGAAAATAAAATTGGGACATAAGCGTTCTGGGTCTTAACTTGTGGACATTGAGAATGTAGTTTGCTATGGCCTAGTCATGTTCGTACCATAAACAGTGAGGCAGAGAAAGAAGAGAGCAGAGAGAGACCTGTAGAGAATTAAACTCAAAAGCTGATGTGATCGCAGGAAGGGGTGATTTCTTTGCTTCCTCTGGCAATATTCCAGTCCCGGCTCCCATCCCTTGTAGGCCTGGCTTCCACTTCTTCCCCTCGGCTTCCATAAGACCCCTCCTTTCCTTTTGTTTAATCTTATCTTTGCTACTAAATACCTTAAGACATAAAGATAAAAGGAGACGGGCATCTAACATGCCCGTCTGAGTGAATGACTCAGATTTAGCCGATACTTTAGTTTTCTTTGCCATGTGCAGGCTGGCATGGGATATACATACAGCAGACAGGGTTTGCATTCTGAGAAATAAAAGTTTAAATGGAGTGATATTATCAATAGGTCTTCAGGTAGTCCATGTCGTTTAGACACGGAGAAAAAAGTCTTCTACAAGAATAATGTCTGAGTCCAAGCATGTATCATTTTAACTTCAGTGTGTGTGTGTTTGTGTGTACTTGGGTGTACACATTTAAAAAAAAATATTTTCAGATTCCTTAACTCTATGTTCATCTGATTGTTAGTACAAGCCATCAAACCTGCCCTCTTGCCCACAATTCATACAAATGATTCTTTATCCATTTCCTCCTCCTTCTCCATCTTCTCCTCACTTCCGAAATGGTTTTATAAGAGCTTAGGTGATGAAATAATTCATTTTGATTCTGTTAGAGGCAGAAAGTAAGGACCATAGAACTGACTTTTCCAGGATAACTAGGTGATTACATGGGGCAAGGAACAGTAAGGACACTTTGTAAAATGAGTGCTTTATAGACATAATTTTATGTATTAAAAGAGCATAGTAGTTTTGACCCTGGGAATATTGAGGCTAGATTGTGAGAAGCCTTGATAGTTATGATAAAGAATATGGGTTTTCGCTCAAAAGCTAAAAGGTCCCGCAATGAACAGATAGACTCCAAAGACAGCCTCCAGTAAACTTCACCTTCCTAGTGTTCGTGCCCTGGTGTGGCTGCCTCCCACATTGCCTCTAGGCTGCTCCTGTATTCACTTTCACTAACAGAAAGCAGCAGAAATGACTGCTGGAAGCTTTCACTTTTGTACTTTTGAGAGCCGTAAGTCACCATGTGAGAAGTTTCTCTACATTGGTGGAGAGAACACATGGAGAGGCCACATAGGGAGGCACCTTGCTGAGGTGCTAGACATGTAAGTGACGCCTTCTTGGCAATTCTATCCCAAGCCTCCTTCTGACTAGTGCTGCATGTAAAGTCCCAAGTGAGATCAGTGGAAGAATCTTCCGGTTTAGCCCTAGACAATCCAGAAGATTGTAAGGCATAATATAACGGTTTTGTTTTAATCCAATAAGATAACCAGAATAGGTCCCTTTGCTTCTCCCTCTGTTTTTCTGCATACCTTTTCTGTGTTGTCTTGTCTATTTCACTCACACCTGAATTCCTTCCACATGACATTATTGCATGTACATTGTTATATAAAGGGTTCCTGGATCAGGCTTTTGTTAATACATTCTCCTGTCATTTTTTTCTCCCTGCTCTTCCAATTTCCCTTGGCTCTTTTAGGGGCTACATGTATCAGAGGAATGCTGCAGACAAAATACCAAGAGCAATCTCCAGGGAAGCACGATCATTGTGCTCTGGAACATTCTGTGTCCCTCAGGGAAGTATTTAGCAACATCCCGCATTAATTTCCAAGGTAAATTGGCTTGTGGGAGTAGGAGTACAACATTCACAAACCTGGAGGGGTGGGTTTTCTGATCAGCATGGCAAAAGACTCTTACCACTGTCCTCACATGGTATCCTGTCTCAAGTGACTTTCCATTCTCCAGATGTGCTGACAGTCTAAGCACAGGTAAAATAACATTTAAAAATACCAAGTATCTCTGTGGCCTAGGTCCTTCCTACTTGTTCATGAGTTTCCACTCCAGAACAGGACATACGCCTGCTTCCATCCACCCACACATGTTCAGTGGTTCATTCTTCCTTCCCTAGTCCATACTCCCGCACCACCACTGACTGGTATCTGTCCATGTTTCAGCCCAGACCTGCCCAGTGACTCTCCAGCTGTGTAATCTTTGCTGATTTTCTTAATATCTCTATATCTCAGTTTCTTCAAAAGCAAAATATAAAACATGAGCTTCATCTTAAATATGAGGCACTGTAGTAAAAACATATAATGCAGTAGTGGACAGCAGGAATTTCAGCATCGCACAGACTTTGACCTGCTTCCCACAACTACCTGGATAGACCTGGGCACACACTATTGGCTGTTAGGAGTCTCACTTTTGATTGAAAGTAAATGTAGTGTTGGTTATGAAGCACAAGCTCAATAATCCATCCCAAACCCTGAGCAATGTGCCTGATTTCTGAGAAACTGTTCATAAATGTTAACTACCATTTTAGTATAAGGTTGCTGCTACTTTTTAATTGATAGATACATTTTGAAAATACTGTCATTATGGGTGTGTAGAGATACATTTTGAAAATACTGTCATTATGGGTGTGTAGCGGGGAGGAGGAGCCCAAACCAACAACCTGAAAAATATTTGACTTCATTTGGAGCTCCCAAGACAAGAGGGCAGAAATGAGACAGCAAAGGTGCTTCTTTATTTATTTATTTATTTATTTATTTAAAACAAAGTCTCCTTCTATCAACCGCTGGAATGCAGTGGCACAATCACAGCTCACTGCAAACTCCTCATCCCGCATTTAGGTGACGCTCCTGACAGCCTCCCAAGTAGCTAAGACTACAAGCACATGCCACCATGCCCAGCTAATTTTTGTATTTTCAGTAGAGACATGGTTTCACCATGTTGGCGAGGGTGGTCTCGATCTCTTGATCTCACGATCTGCCCACCTTGGCCTCCCAAAGTGCTGGGATTACAGGTGTGAGCCACCATGCCTGGCCAGTGCTTCTTTAAACACCATGTTGTTCCTGACAAAGACTTCATCCTTCTCTTCATAAAAAACTGTAACTGCAGCTAAACTTTCTAAGGGTGCTTCCTGATTTTGGAAGGAACTAGCATCATGCATGGTAAATGGGGATCAGCAGTACTTCCCATGGACTTTCCTAGCTGCTTTACATAGTTGCCTCTTTACCAATACTACTTTTTGAATACTAAAATGCTCAGAATTTCTCGATCAGGATGTTGAATTAGGAGTCCTAGGTTCAAGTCCAGGCTGTGTCACTTGGTGACTGTATGCCTTCGGACAAGTTATTTAAGTTTTCTGAGTCTTGGTTTTTCTCTCTTGCAAAATGGAGAGTACATGAATGAGATCACAATGTGAATTAAAGTACTGTTAAAATGCGATTTATTTGGGGCAATAAACTGCACCATTAAAACAAGTGTTGCTTGGCAGGACCCTGATAGATATCCCTGGCCAAGTACCCATATCTCATGCAGAAAGAGCTAGCAAGGCAGAGATGACCTGTCCACCACTCTGCTTGGTTATGGCTGCCTAGGAAATTACGATGAAAGGGATCCTGGGGGTGCATCTGTCTGAATGTTAGTGCTGAGATTTATTGGTGATGTCTGCCACGGGCATGGAGGGAGATATTACTGCTCATATATACTTAGCCACCTCAGATGAGGGTACTCCCTTTGGGGCTAGCTGACTTGAAAAGGTCACACTTTATAAACTTAGGGGTGGAGAGAAGAGTTCTGACGAACCAGGTGACTTTCCCTCAGCAAGTGGGAAGCAAAGGAAGCAACCATTCTGAAAGAGAAGCCACTATCTGCAGGCAGGCATTCTCCTTTCATTTCAAAATGAGCATGCTCAGAGTCCCAGCCACAGCCCAGCTTCATTCCAACAGGTGTGAGAGACATTCACGCTTCACACTGCCCCAAAACTGCTCTGTCAAGTGTGACATTGAAGGGTTGACATTGTGCCAGCCCAGAAACTCAGAAAGTCCTCTGTTCCTGTGGCTCAGAAAACTCCCTTGGCTGCCTGGTCCGATTTGCAAACGCTGAGTTGCAGCAGCTAACAAGCTCTGACACAGGCGGCCAGCACAGCCATTCACAGGCAAAAAGCTCATTCCCCGGGCTCTGCTGGCTTTGCCTGTGCCTTGTTTGTTTTTCTACCCTGGGATGAAAAAGCACACGAATGATCCAACTGAAAAGCTCAAAGCTTTCTCAAACACCCGACTAGACACATGGGTCTGAGCATGTTTATTCTTTCGTTTTCGTTTTGTTGTTTTGCATTCACAAAATCTTCAACAAGGTGTAAAGCAAGACGTTTGTTTGTAAAACACCCAAAAGCGAGTGGCTGGGCTGTCTGCCTTCATTATTTTAACCCTGGGATTGACAGTAAAAGACATAATATTTCAATAAAATAAAAGTATTATCAGCAAAAAAAGTATGATGACATACCGAGATGCACCGCTATGATAAACTAGTAAAAAAAAATTGATGAAAACCAGAAACACATAAGACTGCAATTTAATCTTTTTATTTGAAATATAAATATTGTTGCTATCAAGCTTGACAGTATAGAAAATGTGTGCCCTGCAGCCTTCTGACAAAACAAAATTTATATTTAAAACTTCCTGAAATAATACCTTTTATCCATAGGGTTTTGTCACATTGCAATGGCTCTGAGCCTACTGTATGGTCCTGTACCTTTAATTATTTTATGCCTAGAAGACACATTTTAAATAGAAGAGGCGGGTTACAAGAGTTTTGACAGCTGAAGCTGATTAAAATACTGACAACATGCACTCAATAGAATTCCCTGAGGTTTTCGTCAAAGACCCATAGGAAAGTTAAAGTATTTTTACCCACGAGCATGAAACATTCAGGCCAGGCTAGTGTCATTCGCTGCCTGGCCCTTGCCAGAGAGACATTCAACAAAAATTCCCTTTTTCAAACATTGGAAGGCCGCAGACTGGAAAACCAGTCAGCTGATTGAGTTTGCTAATCTGTTTCCAGTTAACAAAGCACAGGGCCTCTTTCCAAGGCCAGCTGTTTCATCTCATTTGCCGAAGAGGGGAAAAGCTGGATGGCTTGCTTATTTATTTATCAGTCTCTTTTACAAGGGTGTTACCAACTGGGCTGGTTTCCTGGATCACGGCTGATCTAGTCCCCACATTGTTTCTCATTAGGGAGTGTGACTTTTACAACTTCAAGTGAAAATCTAGTCTCTACCAATCCAGTCACTCCTGCTGCCTGATGCCCTGAACAGGGAGCTAGAAGTCACTGTAGTCAAGGTGCTATCCATCAGTGGAGGACCTCTGAAAGCAGAGGGTCTCTTGATATCTGAGGCTTGAATTTTTATTGCTGGATGTTCATGAGTCAAGGAAGAGGATATGAACTCAACCAGCTCATGAACATCCAGCCCTAAAATTCAAGCCTCAGATATCAGGAGACCTTCTGTTGCAGAGTCCTGGTCTTAACCATTTTGCAACACTGCTCCCTTGACTTCTAAAACTTGTCCTACTCATCATTTATGTTGTTGTCTTCTAGCTCTTTGAGAAGTACCAGTAATGACCATTGTTCCTTATCACAAGACTTAGAATTGTTAGCAAGTTTTCTAAGAAACCAGAGGCATTAGATTGATGTGTAGACTCCATGGAAGAAATCTGCTATTTTCTACTGAAAGTTGATTATCTGGGATATAGGAAGGTCAGCAGGTCTCTGAGTCTGTTGGTGACATCTTGAAATGGTGGTACAAAGTCCTGTACTAGGTCACCTTTCCTGAGCCTTCACAAATCACTCAGAGACCAAGCCAGTGCTCTGAGAATCTACAGAGCTGGCTCCTCCCAATCATCTCTTTCTCTCTCTATGTATGTCCCCAGAAATATCTACCTGTGCTTTTTCCTTTTTCATGGTTTTTACACATGTCAAGAACATTCTGAACAGTCTTCTCTGTGGAAAGAGAATGGACATTAGCTGCGGATCTTATTCACACGTTGCTTTTATGATGTGATTGTCATTAGCATGTGGTAGCCAAGTGTCTTCATTCTTGGCATTGGGCACTGTAGATGGTAACAGTGCACTCAAAGATGGCATTATTAGGGACCCCTTAGTATAAGGAGGTAATGGGAGCCCCCATAAACTGCTAACCCAGGCCTGGACATCCACCACTCAACCTTTCCTTTAAAATCTAAACCCTGAGTAAAAGGATAATCAGTCTTCCAGGACAGGGACTCCATAGCTAGGACCCCCTGTTACAGAGCTAAACACATTCCTGGCCTAGGCGATGGAGAAGCTGAAGAGGCCAGGGATGACATACAGTAATGGCAGGCCCAAGTGCTGCTTCATGCCTAGAGGTGAGTCAGCAGGTCAGTGATCATGTGTGTGAACTACAAAGTGGCCGATGCTTGCCTCTCACCCTCCACATATCCCTAGAATCTCCCCTGTGGCCTACCCTAACCAAAAACATACAAAGAAAGAACTCAGGGAGACGGAGTTTAGCTTGACCTAGCTGACACACTGCAAAGTCATTACAGGCACTTAGAGGTATTCGATGTACCTCTGAATTAATAAGCAAAAGGAAAGAAGGAAAAAAGAGAGTACAAAAGGGAGGGGAAGGAGGAAGATAGAAAGGGAAGGTAAGAGAGAAAAGAAAAAGGAGCAAAAAGCAAGACTATCAAATTGTTCATAAACGCATGGCATTCTGAACCCAGCATCTGACCCCAACGACAGACTTCCTAATTTATGTTGTTTTTCGGTATCTTTCTACTCCTTCATTCCCACCTCCTGTAAGCCCACTGTTTTCACAGGCTTTCCCACAAATCCATACTCTTAAATTCTGAAACAAATGAACAAACAAACTAGAGTGTTAATGTGCTCCAAGATTCACCCCTAAGGTAAGACAGAATTCAGAGCATTCACTTTTACTCAGGGCTTAAATTTCAAGGGAAAGGATGAGTGGTGGATGTCCAGGCCTGAGTCAGCAGGCTACAGGGGTTCCCACTAGTTCCTAACATTAAGGGGCCCCTGATGATGTCATGTTTGAACACACTCTTCCCATCTACAGTGTCCAGTGCCAAGAATGAAGACACTTGACCATCACATATTCATGACAATCACATCATAAAAGCAATGTGTGACTAAGACCTGCAGCTAATGTCCATTCTCTTTCCATAGGGAAGACTGTACAAGATGGTCTCAGTCTAGCTTGAGAACTTAAGGAGTGAATTCGATTGATATCCAGCACTCTCTGCATATGCATACTATCATAATCAAAGGATATATGTAGTTCCTCTGATTGCTACAAGGTGAATATCCCTAAATTTTTCAAATCCAGTGGAAAATCCATAGCTAGACCCTCCATAGTTAGACTATTGTGGGGAAATCCTTCAAAACATTCAGAAATAAATACCACCCAACAAGCTAACACTTCATCATTCTTTAGGATTCAATTCAAAGGAAATATCCTCCCCTAGATCCTTTCAACCCCTTTTCACCAGGTAGGATGAGGAGTTCTCACTGTCTTACAAGTCTATTATCCATGCATTATTATGCAGTAATAAACATGAAGATGATGATGAGGGTATGGTTATTGGACATTTGCAAGCTACTAAACTGTAAGCTGCACACTTTCTGTCTATATTCTTATTTAATCCTTACAACAACCCTGTGAGATAGACCTTATTCTTCCCATTTTACAGATGTGAAAATGGAGACTCAGATCAATTAAATACATTGAAAAGTTCATACAGCTGGTATGTGGGGCAAAGCCGTGTGTCTCACAGTTGGGGGAGTTTTATGTCTTCAGTGCATAAGAAAATGTCTGCCTCAAAGCAGATGTTCGGAAAGAGTTCGATAAATAAGGAAATGTTGAATGATCTGCTGGGATATTAATTCCAATCTTTCCCCATCAGCGTGTTTATTCCTGGTTCTCTTTATGAACAGGTCACCTAGCAATACTAAATTTGAAAGAAATTATTTTTCTCCTCCATTTAGGACTAGCTGCATAGTTTGTGAGGCCCAGCGCAAAATAAAAATGCAGGGCCTCTTCAAAAATTACTAAGAATTTCAGGATAGTGAAAAGTCTTAAACCACAGGTGGGGGCTTTCAGCACAAAGTCCCATGCAGCTGCACAGATCACACACACACCCCTGATGCCAGTCCTGTCTCCACCCAAGACTGGAGATACTTTGGCAGGGGTCTAGCACATGCAGTTGAGGGCAATCCCAAACTGGGTCATACTTTCCCATTCCCATACTCTGCTGTCTCTGACCCAAAATAACTGCCATATTCAGGACCCAAGAGGAAACTACCATGCTGCCTTTTAGACTATATCCAAACACGCATGGCCCTGATGTTGCAGAGAAATCCCCAGATACCTCCAAAAACGGATAAGGGTCAACCCTAAAGATATTGGGAGCCATTATATTGGTGGTCATTGCCATCTGATCATGATTTTCAAGAGAACTTCAGGGGTCTGCTTATCACTTAAACAAAAGGCGTGACGTGGTTTAAAAACCCGGCTGCCCACAGCAAAACTCATTGCTGAAATTTGGGATGTGCATGTGTCTTAGACACGACGACACTGGCCAAGCTCTTGGTGGCTTTCATTTTTTACTTACGAGCCTAATAAGAAAAATTTGGCCTCCTGATACTGAGTAGAGTGGGACAGGGACTCAGACTTTATCCAGAACTCACTGAACAACTCCCTTTTCCCAGGAGACCCTTCAAACGAAGGAAAGCCAGAAGATCAAGTGGGGAAAAGGACCGCAAAAATATCCAAACACGATCAATCCAAGAATGCATTTTTCCCCAGTACAACTTGCTCTATATCAGGCAAAGTCTGGTCCTCGTGTGGGAGGAGGTCACAGCGGGCAGGGCTAGGGGAGACAGTCTGAGTGTTCCACTTGGTCTGCTTCAGGCTGCCTGGCCCTGTTAAAACTCCCGCGGCATGTTCCCAGGGGGGACATCCCTGGAGTGCCTGTGTCTTGCCAATCCACCCAGGCCGCCTGCACACCCCAGAGAGAATATGAAAATAGGTGCTGTAGTGTCACCCTTCATTCAACTAATTCCAGGGACTCTTCATCCAAACGACATTATGGAATGAGTACTGAATTTCAGACCAGATGAACATCCCTGGTTTTTTACCGTAGAACTTGAAATCTCTGGAATAGCAACATGCAACAGGGATTGAGTTAAATGGACTGATGGCCTAGCACACGATGGTTGCAAAGCAAACATCTGTCTCAATAAGAATGTCTCTGATAACCTGGAGAGTTGTCACGAAGAGGCGTGTAACAATGTTGATTTCTAATCCCAAACTTTACCTGGCTAAGTGCAAGAAAGACACGGATGTTATATCAACAGTAGAATGAGAATAGTTGGGTGCAATGGGATTGGTCTTATATTACATTCTAAGAAGTTAATGTCCATTCCATGCCATCCCTATACACTTTCCAGAGCTCATCCTTGAGCTCTGTGAGGTTGGTCTGAGGCCCAAGACTTAAGGGGTTTGCTCTGGATCATAAGGCTACTGAGTCAGAAATGCACTGCATGTCAGTGTATTGCAAAACTGCGGCACTTATTCCTATACAAATTCACCCTAAAGACTTCAGCACAAAACGTCAAACCACCCCAGCCCTGCAACCTACAAAGGGGAACTAGCACCAGAGCGAGCGGCCGTTTCCACCGGTCATCAGCTGCTTCCTATGCAGGAATCCCAGGCTCATTCCACTCCTTCCCTGTTTGCAGTTTATTAGAAGCCTCTTGTTTGTGAAATCCCAATCGATGCCCAAGATAATTCACATTATCCTTTCTTGCATCTGTTTTGCCTCATCTCTTTTCATCTGAAACATGATTATTATTTTGCTTTTGGTTCCAATTATGAAAAAAAAAAAGATGAGCAAGGAGTGGGAAACAAGTTATGTGATAAGAAGAGAAGCCCCTTTACAAATAATTGGTCTTTGAGGTCTTTAATTATTTTGGTCTAACTTAAAATAACTAGGTGAAGGGAGATGTCAGGGGATTTAGCCTCCAAAGACTCAGCCAGCTCGCGGAGGTACTGGAGGACTGGTTAGCTTTGAGAACTCCTCCTGGGCCTGCTAAGTAGACCATCTGGGGAAGGTTATATTTAGCAAGACCACCTAATTCCAATTTGCTTGGTTTCTGTGTTGGATTTGGGACTGGATGTCCTACACTCCAGGAGACCCTTCCATCCCAGGCAAATGGGATAGTCACCCTAGTTAGGCTGGGGTAAAGAGGGCAGATTAGGAAGGGCAGGAAAATGACCCTAGCTGGCATTTTAGGGCAGCAAACGTGGGCCTGTATCTGTGCTCTGTGAACCAGACCTACTCTTGTCTCTCTCAAAGTAGAGAGGGTATCCAGCAGGGGTAACAGATATTTTCAGATGTTTTCTGGAAAACTGCAAAGCAATATGGCTTATAATTTAAGAAATGCATGAATCACGTTTACAGGTTAAGAGGATCTTCAGCGGTGGACTTGGAAAAAAACAGCCTTCCACTCAGCAGAGAGGTTTGATCTGAGCTTGGAAGAATGAGTAAGGCGTTGAAGAAAAGGCACAGAGGAAAGGGCACGCCAGGTGGAATGACGGGGAGGGGAGAGCTGGAGGCAGGAAGGAACCACTGACCCAGCAGGGCTGGAGCAAATCTTCTCTGGGGTGAAAGAAGATGAGGCTAGAAAGGGTCAGCAAACACTTCCTATGAAGAACCAGATAATAAATACTGTAAGGCTTGCTGGGGGGACACAAGCCTCTTTCACAACCACTTCACTGCTGTTGAAGTGCAGAAGCAGCCACAGGCCCTCTGTAAACCAATGGGCACTATTGCTGGATTCCAGTAGCACTTCCTTCTGTTTACAAAATCAGGTGGGGGCCCATATTCGGCCCCTAGGCCATAGTTTGCCAATTACTCATCTGGGAAGAAAAAAAAAAAAAAAAAGACCTGTAGGCAGCAAATCTTGTTGGGCTTGAAATGACTTACTAAGAAATGTGTTCTATAAGCATTAGGAGCCATTGAAGATGGGAAAGGAACGGATTTTCCTTTGAACTTTAAGGAAATATCAAGAAGTAGCAGTTGTTTTTAATTATATGCATTCTTCTCTTTTAAAAGCTTATAAAAGCAATAACCAAGATAATATCAAGTAGTTATTTTATTCCAAGGACTTCACTTGTATCCTCTCATTTAACACAATAGTATCAAAGCAAAATGTTTCTCCTTCCTTGTTTTCCCATGGGCTTGGAGTAAAAAAATCTCTGCTACTTTATGGACAACGGGAGTTGACTTCTGCAGCTTAGCCAGTTGACCAGAGGCTCAGAAAGTCAGCGGGCTCCCTGACATTCACGAGCCACGTGGGTCAATGCAGGAAGCACCTATGGGCACCCTAGGGAAGCAGGGACTGGGATAGGGCTTGGTTGTTAGAATTTGGAATCAATTATAACTAGTGAATATCAAGAATGAGAGACAAGCGAGGTGCTTTCTACCATGGGTGGGCACTTCTGTAGTTTTCTTATTTGAGCTATTACAAAGACTGCCCCTGTGAACATTTTACTGCCTGTCTTTCAGTGAACATATATCCACAATTATGTTGGATGTATATTGCTTAGATGTGTTTCATACCAACATGTTTGCCAGACACTTGCCCATTTATTAATCCCATAGATGCATGGTATCCCCTCTGGCTATATACCCCTTTAACCAGAAATCCTCAAGGCACAAGTACTGAATTATGCACCCAGATCCCAATGAGGCAGAAATAGAGGGATCAGTCAGAGGGATACAGTGTCACCAGTTAATAAGGAGGTGGGCAAGACTCAGGGAAAATTCACCTCCAACCTGGGTCAGAAAACCCAGCTCATTATTACTTTATTGTGCTTTGATTCACACTTAATATCATTCTAAATCACTCCCCTTAAGCTATTCTTCTGTATTTCCCCTGCATACCGCCCTAAATAGAAATAAACTGCAACATTAGTTAATGGCATTACATCATGTGAATTTTAAACACCACAACTTGGGGGAAATAAAGCTTTATTAGGAGTCAAGTTATAAATCTGCATTAGACAAAGCTGCAGATATTTTTGGAAAGCACTGGCTATTTGAGCTACTGAAAGAAAATCAGTTGCTTTCAATTCTTCTAATGTGACTTTCACTGATGCCATTGCCAACATTCAGGGCCCTATCTGTGACACAATGCAAGAGAATTGTGAACTTGGCTTCAGAAGTTGGGAGACAGAGAGGTAGGGAGGTGGGGAGGTGAGGGTGGTGTGTATGGTTTTGGAGCTTAAGTTGAATTTAAAGCTGACCGTAGTATTCAAAAATAAAGAAGCTCTCAGTTGGAGGCAATCAGAGCTGGATTTGGAAAAATCTGTTGTATTTTCTTACAACCGATCTTTAAAAGTCTTAAGAGTTCATATCACTGAATATTGTCAGTGTAAGGACAGCATGAATTGTATCAATGTACTGTTAGGCAGTTTGTCAAAAGAGAAAGAATGTGAAATTCAGTCAGTGGAACCTTGTTATAATTTGTGACCTTGGGTAAGTTTCTTCATTTTTCTGAAGAAGATTACCATGTACAGTTGTACAGGTTGCTCACTGCAAAAAGCTGTCCAGCTGAGGGGCCAAGTGAAGGCTGAAATCTTGCCTATGCACCCAGTCACCAAGTCACAACACCGTGTTTACCATGATCTCATTTGCACAAAGTCACTTTCTAGGCTTGTGATGGCCCTGACTCTGAGCCTTAGTTTCGCTGCCTATAGAAAACAGACAGAATCACATGAACATCACAGAATTACTACGGGAATTTTTTTTTTTTAAAGATCACACAAGTAAAGGGTGCAGCACACAGCCTGACACCTTACGCGTAACTGTTCTTCACACTTCTTGCCTTTCCAAATGTGATCTGGGAACAGAATACATTCTGAGAGTGCTGCAGTTTTGATCTCCTACCTTGGAAAGTCTCTCACTACCTTTAACTGGCAACAAAGTCCCTTTGAAGCCATTTGAGCAGAGAGCTGATGCCAGGTAGCTGGGTTTACATTCAGGGCAGCAAGCGAGTACTGCTAACTTGTCCTGCCCTGTAAAAGTAAAACGAGGGTCAAATTTCCCTTAGCCTTCACCTAGCTAAATACCCGATTGTCCCAAATTCACTTTTACAGTCATTCATTCATTTAACAGATACTAATTCAGTGCCTGGTATATAACAGATACTAATTGAGTGCTGGGTATATCTCCAGCTGTGGATGTTGAGGAAAAAACAGGCTTCTACTCAGCAGAGAGGTTTGATCTGAGTTTCGAAGAGTGAATAAGGTGCTGGTGCTAGGAAATGTAGGAGTAGATCAGACAGGTACTAGGAAATAGACAGCAGTATATCAGACAGGTGCTTGGATATTTTATTAAAATATCCAAAAAGTAAAGTTATATACTTTTTAAAATACTTAAAATGTCTTTAATGATGGTCTTTACTGTGTATTTGTCAGGATTCTGTAGAGAAACAGGACAAACGATATATACAGATAAAGAGAAGGATTTTTTTTCTTTTAATTTTTACTTTTAGCTCTGGAGATACATGTGCAGGATGTGCAGGTTTGTAACATAGCTAAATGTGTGCCATGGTGGTTTGCTCGTCTTGGTGCTAGGAAATGTAACAGTAGATCAGATAGGCAAAGTGTCTCTTTTTGTGGGGGTTACAATGTAAAGGAAGCTTATCTCTTCCCAGGTCCATCTGCAAAGGTTGCCTCTGTTTGGGTTGTCATTTTGTTATTAAAAGCAATATAATGAATGTCACAGGAATTTGGGGGACTGGAAAAAAATGTTACTTATAATCACATAGCACATTATCATCATGCCTGTGGATATGATGATGGCTATTGTACGACAGAGTTTATCAAAGAAGACTCATGTAAAGGAAGACACAAATGACAACAAATGATAACTGAAGGTGGCTTTGTGATCCTATTGAAAAAGATGATGCTTATAAAAAACAACTAAGTCTGGATTTCACCAAAAGACCAGACTGACTGCTTTAGGTCAATTTCCATTCCATGGATTGGATCCCAGATATTCAATGTGATCCAGTTACAATCACTGAACCATTATAACCACTGGCATGAGACAACCCTATGAGCTCAACTATTCAAGTTACTAATCTAATTTTTGCCACTTGACAATTGGACTAATGTGATTAAAATATGGTCCAGTTAGTGGCAGTATGGAGATATCATCTATGATTGATTGATCAAAGAGGGGAGTATACAGAATATGCAAACGTAAGACAAGAAAAAAGACTGACTATGCCTGAGACTTGACCTTGAGTCTAAGAATTGCTTTTACATTAGCAGATGATCTATGGGGCAATTCATTGACCAACAGGGAAGTCCCCAAAGGTGTACCAAACAGAGATGCCATGACCAGTTCAAGCTGCAATGACCCCACACTAAAACAGGAGAGACTGTCAGAACCGGGGAAATGGACCTAAAATTTAAAACCAGAAATGTGCGAACTCAGCACATTTAGTTGGAAACACAAGGCAAAAGATGCGGTGCAGAACATTCAAGTCACGAAAGCCAAGACAAAGTGTAAGTGACTAGCAGATCAAAAGAGAGTGATTTGTTTCTGTTGTAATTTTGCATCTGTTACATGTCTATTCTTAACATCTGCCCTGTGATTGATTTTGTGATAGTCCATGATTGATAGAGGAGACTTTAGATGGGAAGGCTTTAAAGGAATAAAATTAGTCATATAAAACAAACAGTATAACAACACTCAAAGAGCTGGGGTATGTGTGAATGTGGTAGACAATAATAGAAAATAATAACAATAAAAAATAAGTTCAATAAAAGTAGACACGTGTTTGTGTTATAACACTGGCATTATCATTCACTTTGCATTAGTCTTTTCAATGTATTTAAATGCTTGGGGTACTTTTACTTATTTAACTTCATTTATTTTATAATTCAAGAGTTGGGCATTTGAGATAAAATTCCAGACTTTATCAATCATTGCCACTTTATAAGAACATAAAATAGTTGATAAGAGGGATTACTCTTGGCAAAGAGAGATTGACAGTTTTAATTTAGGTGACACAGGGACTTTATCTGCATTTTTATTATTCTCATATTTTTGCAATGAGAATTTATTTTTGAAACACATTTGTAATTAAAAATAAAAGTTTAATAAGAAATGATTGCTATACTTAATATTTTCAATTAGTTTTAGATTCATACTGAGTAAAATTCGCTTTGTGTATGTGTAGCTCTGTAAATTTTATCACAAGCATCAATTTGTGTAACTACTATCACAATCAAAACAGCTCTATCACCCTCCCGAAAAAACCCTGTGACATCTCTTTGTAGCACCCTCTCCTCCCATCCCTACTACTTGGTAATCACTGATTCATTCTCTGTCACTACAGTCTGGTCTTTTCAAGAATGTCATATAAACGGAATATAACAAAACCTCTTGAAGCTGGCTTATTTTACCCAGTGTAATGTCTTTTGGATCCATCCAAGTTATGTGCAGCAACAATTTATTCCATTTTATTCCTGAAAGTACTCCATTGGATAGATGCACCCTGTTTTGTTTACCATTCATCCACTGAAGGACATTTGGTTTGTTTCCCATTTTTAGCAATTATGAAGAGGGCTGTGATAAATATTCATGTGCAGGTTTTTATGTGAACATAAGTTTTCATTTCTCTAGGGTAAATACCCAGAAGTGAGATTGCTAGATCATATGGTAAGTGTGCATTTAACTTTATGGAATACTATCAAATTTTTTTCCAGAGTGGTTGCACCATTTGAGATTCCCACCAACAACATATTAGAGTTCCAGCTGCTCCACATTCTCATCATCACTTGATAGCATCAGTATTTTTTTGTCACTATAAAAAGCATGTAGTAGTATCTCATCATGGTTTTATTTGCATTTCCCCAATTGCTGATGAGGAAACATCTTTTCATGTGCTAATTTGCCTTCTGTATATCCTTTTCAGTGAAGTATCTATTCAAGATTTTTGCTCATTTTTCAAAGTTAGGATTTTGCTTTATTACTGTTGAGCTTTGAGATTTCTTTATATATTCTGTATATAAGGCCTTCGTTGTACATGTGATTTCCAGATATTTTCCCCTAGTATGTAACTTATCTTTTCATTTTTTTTCTTTTTAGTCTTTGTATAAGTTTATGAGGTACAAGTGCAATTTCGTTACATGGATATATTGCATACTGGTGAATATGAGCTTTTATCACCCAAATAACATATATTGTACCCATTAAGTAATTTCTCATCATCCACCCCACCTTCCACTCCCATCTCATCCTTCAGGATCTCTAATGTCTATCATTCGACACTCTATGTCCATGTGTACACATGACTTTAGAGAATATGCAGTATTTGTCTTTCTGTTTCTGAGTTATTTCACTTAAGGTAACGGCCTCCAGTTACATTCATGTGGCTGTAAAAGACATGATTTAATATTCGTCCAAAGATAAAAAATAATTATCTCAAAAAAGATACATGTATACATGCACTCATATACTTACTTTATTGATTGATTGATTGATTGATTGAGACAGGGTCTTGTTCTGTTACCCAGGCTGCAGTGCAGTCGCACAGTCATGGCTCACTGCAGCCTAACCTTCTTGAGCTCAAGTGATTCTCCCACTTCAGCCTCCTGCATAGCTGGGACTACAGGCACATGCAACCATGCCCAACTAATTGTTTGTTTTGTACGGTCACAGTCTCACTACATTGCCCAAGCTGGTCTCGGACTCTTGGGCTTAAGCGATCCTCCCACTTTGGCATTCCATGTGCTGGGATTACAGACATGAGCCACCATGCCTCAATCTTTTCATTTTTATAGCCTTGTCTTTCACAGAACAAACAGTTTTAATTGTGATGGAACTCAATTATAAATGTTCTTTCTTTAATAAATCATGCTTTTGATATCTTGTCTAAGAATTCTTTTTCTGTCTCCTGGTGACAAATATTTTCTAAAATTCTAAAATTTTTTTCTAAGAGTTTTAAATTTTCCATTCTACTTTTAGATCTATAATACAATTTGAGCTAATTCTGTGTAGGGTGTGAAGTTTAGGTTGACATTCTTTTATTAATATACCCAATTTTATAATAACATTTATTATAAAGAATATCCTTCACTGAAGTGCCATTATAACTTTTTCAAATATCAAATGGCCATATTTGTGTGGGTCTATTTCTGAACTATTTTTTCCATTTGATTTATGTGTCTCTCCTGTAACGAATAAACCACTGTCTCTGTTACTGTAGATTTATATAGTAACTCTTACAATTAGATAGACTGATTTTTCTAACTCTATTTTTCTTTTACAAAACTGTTATAGTTGCTTCACTTCCTTTGCCCTCCTCTATAGATTTTAGAATCAGTTCATTTTTATCTATAAAAAAAATCTGCTGAGATGTAAACCGGAAGTGTATTAAACCTATAGATCAATTTGGAGAGAACTGATATTTTACTATGTTGAATCTTCCTATCCATGATCATGGTACACTTTTATACTTATATAGGTCTGCTTTTATGGCCACTTTATAGTTTTCAGAATACAGATCTTGCATATGACTTTTAGATTTATATATAAATATTACAACCTTTTGAGCTGCGTAGATTGTACTATTTTTGTTTTTAAATTTTTATTTCAGTTTGTCACTGCTAGTATATAGAAATACAATGAGTTGTGTAGTAACTCTGAATTCTATGATTTTTCTAAACAAACTTGTTAGTACTAAGAGTTTATATTTTTGTTGCTGTTTTTCATAGAGTCCCTGGGATTTTCTACAAATCCAATAGTGTATTCTATAAACAGGAATTCTTTCTTTCTAATCTATATATACATTTTATTTCTTTTGCTTGCCTTACAATACTGGCTAGGACTTCCATAAAAATTTTAACAAGAGTGCTAAGATTGGATGAGATTAACATAAGAACTGGTATACTGAGTAAGCTGATTATGTGGGTGGGCCTCATCCAATTCACTGGAGACCTGCATAGACAAAGGCAGATAAGGAAGAATTTTCTCCCTCTGCCTGATGGTCTTGCACTGGGATACTGCTTTTGGACCTGGACTGAAACTTGCACCATTGGCCTTCTTGGTTCTCAGGACTTTGTACTATAGATCTTGCAACATTTCAGCCTCCACAACCATGTGAGCCAACTCCTTATAATAAAATTCCTCCCTTGTCCATCAACAATAGACTGGATAAAGAAAATGTGTTACATCTACACTATGGAATTCTATGCAGTCATAAAAAGGAATGAGATCATGTCCTTTGCAGGGATATGGATGAAGCTGGAAGCCATTATCCTCAGCAAACTAACACAGGAACAGAAACCAAACACCACAGGTTCTCACTTATAAGTAGGAACTGAACAAAGAGAACATATGGACACAGGGAGGAGAACAATGCACACAGTGGGTGGGGTGGGGGAGGGAGGGCATTAGGAAAAATGATGAGTTGATAGATGCAGCAAATCACCATGGCACACATTTGCCTATGTAACAACCCTACACATCTTGCACATATATCCCCAGAACTAAAAGTAAAAATTAAAAGAAAAAAAAATCCTTCTCTTTATCTGTATATATCGTTTGTGCTGTTTCTCTAGAGAATCCTGACAAATACAGATAGTAAAGACCATCATTAAAGACATTTTAAGTATTTTTAAAAGTATACATCTTTACTTCTTGGATATTTTAATAATAGCTGTTTTAAAGTTTTTATCAGAGACCTTTGTCATCTGGTCATTGGCTTTTATCTCTTCCCATTCAAATGGATATTTTTCTGGTTCTTCAAAAGCCATGTAGTGTTGGATTATAATCTTGGAATTTTAAAATTTTAAGCTAGGGAACATAGGATCTTGTTCAAATTGTATAGTAAACATTGACATTTGTGTTGTACCAGGCAATCAACCCTACTGGGTCAGGCTGCAAATTTTTTCCAAACGTTTGTTGGTTGCAGTTTCAAGTTCAGTCCTGATTCAAAGACTATAGTGCTATTTGGATTTGTCCCGCCTGTGCCCCACCCAGTGAGCTGTCTGAGACTTGGGCGGTGGTCTCTCCCTTAGTTCAATTCTTCAAGTCTTTAGTATGCTCTCTGTCATTAGAAACAGACATGCTCAGTGGGACAGTCAGCCCGGGAGTTCATACATAAACATAAGGGATTTACTGTATTTTCTTAAGTTCCTCCCTCCCCCGTACTTCCTGCCATTCCAAGGCTACCTTTTTTGGTTACCCACCAGACAGCTGGGGCTTTAATTTCATCGCTCTGTTGCAGGTTTCTTATAACTGTACCTACATCCACAAACAACCGGCGGGAAGACAGAGGAGGGAAAAAGCCACGAGGATTTGCCACATCCTTGGAACCAATTAGAGAAAGGTTCATCTCCACCAGAGTTTTAGTAGCCTGCATATCTCCATTGCCATCATGACGCTGCACCGCCACCACCATGCAATGACTGGCTGGGCGCTGGGGCTCAAGAGAGCAAAAGAATTTTCCAAAGTGAGGGATTTCCCCCAATGTCTTTAAGCATTGTAAGTCCCCTTTCCTGTTGCTTAAGGAAGAGCTAAATGGTTGTGAGCCCCTTCTGTATTCACGGATGCCCACTTTTGTGTTTTGAGCTGCCTCGAGTCCAGGCTATAGGATAGAGGACGAAATAAGATAGCAAACTCACCATTGGATCAATGGTACTTTGAATTCTGGTCTGTTTCCCAATCTACTATGCTACTATTTACCTTCAGAGCCTTCAAATAGCTTCTCTAAGTATTTTATTGAGCTTTAATAGTGTCTTTCAATAGAAGAGACAAGATGGAACGTGCATACATCATTTTACCTGGAATTGAAACCTGCTGCATCTATATTTTCAGGTTTATCCTTGGGAATATATATTTTCATGGACAGAACCTAGGCACTGCAGTCAGAATTGGAATTGAATTTTTCTTTGACACTTATTAACTGTGTAAATGCGGACATGCTATTTGGCTTCTGTAAACCTCACCCTCCTTGTTATTCTGGGAGACTTGTGCATACCATCTGATGTGTTGTCTCATTCAAATAGTTAAAAGTGGAAAGGGCCCAACACAGAGCAGGTGCTTAATTACTGTTCACTTATTGCTTTTCCATCCCCTTTGCCTGCCTGATACTGCTGTCGTACAACAAGGATGGTGGTGACATTGTTTACACTGAATTTGCAACATCTTATGATTAGGAAGTGGTGAAAAGGGAAGAAGAAGAGATCACGGCTAGATGAACTTTAGGCAACTTTAAACATAAAGACATACCCATACAAACAAGGTACAAAGAACGTATAAAGCCACTTAAAACCATCAAGGAAGCAAAGCTGGGCTGCTACTGTCCTATTTAACATACCATTAGAAAGATTCCTATTAATATACCACAGCAGCTATTGACATTTCATTATACATGCTTAAGATATGACAGCAAGAAATTAACAATATACATATTGAAAAGCCCAGCCTTAGATTTCCAACACTAGGAATAAGATGGAATATAGTAGGAACTGATCATTTAGTCAGCATTAAAAAGGCAACTGTTCCTTTTGGGAAGCAGAAGTATGGTTTTATAAAAAAAAAAAATTATAAAAATTATATGCTTATGTATAGCATATATAAAGGAAAATGCTTTAAAAATATTAAGTCTGAGTGGCCAGAACCACTCAGCAGATACTTCAGCACTAAAATCAAACCTTCCATGTCGGCAAGACCCCCTTTGTTAAAGGCCATTCAGGAAGCTGTACTATGGACTCTGCTGTTTTCAACCCGAGAGCAACTTTCAGCATTTGGCAAGGGTCCCTCACTTTCAGAATCTCAGCAGGGATCTGCTCTCTGGTGTCAGTAACAGTGAGGGCAGGACATCCCCCGAACCAAGATTCTTTTTCTCTTTATGCCCTTCTTTGTGTAAGTTGCCAAACCACTAGGATGAGAATCTGTGGCCCGCCTCCATCCAGGGAACTCAAAGGCACGATGTGTTTATGCACTTTGTGTACTGACCTCAGCACTGGGTTTGTGTGTCTGTGCTAAGTGTGTATGTCACTCACACTATGTAAGAAGGAAAGACTTTGGCAAAAACCGATCTCTTGATTTCTAGGTCTCTGTAGTCTTTCCTCCTCACCGTTGCCAAGAGGATTATTCTGCAAAGTCAGTCTGAGGCTCTTAGACTTCTGCTCAGGAATGCCTCAATAAACCCCTACATTTCAAGACATGGGGAGACAGTAGATTTACCAGCTTCAGTTTGTGGGCTGTGGGAGATGCCTGAGCCATGCTTCCAATTCCAGACCAACCACAGTATGCTTTGGGCAAGTGACTCAATTACTCTGTGCCTCAGTTTCCCTGTACCTCTTCCACCTGCCCTTTCAGTTCAGATCTCCTTGTGATATTTCCTATATCCAACACTCAAGTCAAATTTGATTGTCCCTTTTTCTTTGTACGTACTTAACGGCATCTTCTCCAAACTGGCTCAAGCCGTTTCTCCCGCAAAAATACCCTCACTCCACTCAACAAAATTCAAACCACTCTTCAAGTGTCAACTTACATATTCTTCCATGGTTTGAAATTATCTTTCTCCTCAACATTCCTGTAGTATTCTGTTCTTGATATCTCTCTACAAATGCATTTATTTTACTTAATCTACATACTAATCATTAAGTAATACCTACTATTATGTTATAAGGCATTGGATGAATCTTTGAGAGAATATATAAAAATGGAAACAAAAAAATATAATCTTGCACCTGACAGAGCTTTAATCAAGAAGGGAAAAAAACAAAAATGTTTAAGGTTAGGAGACTATGAAAGAATCTAAATGCCATAGAATTTTAGGATGCCCTTGTCATTTTTACACGTGTTGAACTTCCTAATTTTCTTCCTAATTGCCTGTTTCTTATCTGCTTGTGGAACAAAAAAGAAGATGATAATAATGATGATGTATTTATTACACGTTGCTTATGCCAGACACTATGCTAAATATTTTCTATCAGGTGTTCTCAAACGTGGCGACACATTACAAATACCTGGGAAGCCCCTAAACCTCCCAATCTGTACCCCAACCTATTGAAACAGATTTTTTTAAGTGTAGCTCAGGCATCTGTATCTTTAAAGTAACTTCACTGTGCAGCCAAAGTTGAGAATCACTGCTTTCCATTATATAACACTAATTATATTAGTGTTTTCCAGAGTATTATGGTGAAAACTATCATCTGGAATACTGGTTAAAAAAAAAAAAAAACTAAACTAAAAACAAATCACAAAGTCTTGGACCCCAAAGCCACTGAATCAGAATTTCCAAAGGAGTGTCCCAGGAAGCTGTATTCTTAAGAAGTGACCTGGGTGATCCTTATCATCAAAGAACTACACAAACACTGCATTGTATCATTTTATTTCCATGACAATTCTTTTATTTATGTACTATTATGTACTATTAATCTCACAGCTTTATAAATGAAGAAACTGGAGGGCAGAAAAATGAAAGCACTAGTCCAAGGTCACACTGAGCCAGGGTTTGAACCCAGGCAGTCTTAGGTCAGAGGCCACATCGTTAACCACCACTGGATTGGGTCGGGGCACACTGAAATTGAGGGAGACGTCCAAGTAGAATCAATAGACAGCTTTTCGAGGGCTGGGACCCCTTGTCTGATGTATCCTTCTCCTACCTCATGTGACAGAGTGCCTGAGACCTGGCAGGCAATTAACGTTTGTTGAATACATGAAAGAAGTGATTGATGAAGCATGACCTAGTAAACCTATCCTGGAAATACTGACCGCAGGTGAAAGTCAAGTCATTTAATATCTGGACGGAACGGCATGGCATACTACTTCTCCATTTGGGCCTCTGAAGCTTCCATCGTCTTTTTGTGTGACTTGAGGCCAACATTTAGCTTGCCTCAGCCCTCAATCTATAAAATTGGAGGAATGCCATTCATCCACTTCCTCGGGTAGCATTTTGGAAATCTCAAGTTGTATACAGACACCAAACAATGATACAAATGTGTGCCGAAGGCAGATTGTGCTTCAGCCCCCAACACATGTGCACCGCATCGCTAAATTGCTCATTAGGATCATTGTTGGAAAACCAGCACAGTTCTCCCACCCTGTGATTTCCGCAAGTTCTAGAGAACATCTTGTAACTTAGCACCGAGTTTCTTTCCCCATCTATCTGTGCTGTCTGGGGAGGTTGCTTGGGAGGAGGTGCAGATGAGAAGAATTGTGAAATGTGCTGGAGAGAGAAGGTCCAGGCATTCAATTCAAATCCCCCTGGCTGGTGAGCCTCAGGCTGGCATTTCACCCTGCAGAGTCTCAGGGTGCTCATCTGTAAAAGGAAGATACCAAGAGCACAGATCTCTTGGGATTCTGTGAAAATCAACCACAACAATGTTTGCAAAGCTCTAGACGTGCCTGGCATAGAGTCAGAGTGAAATAGTGGCTGCTGTTGCCATGCAATATCATCATTTCATTCTTGGTGTGGAAAGAATCTGGACAATCTGGATTTTGCTCTGGGAGATCAATACATTTCCAACGTTGATGGGAAACGGTCCTCTCCAACAGCCTAACACCACCACCATCACTACATCCTCTCACTCACATATACCTCCCAAGAACAGAATTTCCCAATGTCTATGGATGTGAGACGATGGCTGAATTGGAGGTCCATCCATCAGCAATTAAACAATCCAAGGATGAAATCCAAACAACGAAAGCTGTTTTCAACTGCCATGCTTAAATCCCTTCCACTGTATTCCACTGCACTCGGAGTAAAATTTCCGTGAAAGGGACCACACCATTCAGCCCTGGCCTATCTTTCCTCTTTTTTGTTCAGCATGAACCAGGCACCTAGGGCTTCTTCATATTTTTCAAACCCACTACATTCATTTCCACCACAAGCCACTGTCCTTGCTCCTCTCTCCTTCTCGAACATTCTATCCACAGAGCTGTCAGTGATTGACATTTTCTCTTCTTTAGATCTCTGCTAAAATTCCAACTTTTCAGGAGCTGATTTGCCAACCCAAGCTGGATTCCACCCCACTCCTGGTTCCACAAGGCACTCTATCAGATAACTATTTCCTTCATAACACACATTTTACTATCAAACAGCATCTTATGTGCTCAGTTTACCTTTTTTCCTCCTCTCGTTAGAATATAAAGACCATTAGAAGGGGGGCTATGCATAGCTTATTTACAATGTTATCTCCAGAACCAGACGGACTGCCAAACTCATCATAGGTGCTCAGTAAGTATTTGCTGAATGAATGAATGGGTAAGTACTCATGGCAATGGCACATAAAACATATGCTGCCCCCTTTTGATATTTTTTATAAATAAATCTCTGCCTTCAAAGATGGGCATAATTAAAGAAAAAGCCCGGTTCATCATTCAATCATTTATTACATAGTTGCTCAGACTGTTGCCTGCCACAGGCTAATCTTTTCCCTGGGGTACAAAGATACAGACATCAGTCTCATCCTTAGAAGCTTTCAGGGTAGAGAAGAGGGCAGTGTGACTCAAAGTTATTGAGCCCCAACTCTCTGGAGGCACTGCCCTTGATGGTTTAGTACGGATTAACTCTGTAAGATACTTCACGTAGCCTATGGGGAGAGCAATGATGCTGTCTTTATTTGACTGATGCTAACACTGAAGCTTAAAGGCATCAAGCAACTTGATCAAGATATGACAGTAATAAAGTGAAGAGTCAGATGAAGAATCTCTGTAACTCTCTTCATGCACTACTGCTTCATGTAGGGGATGCATAGGTTCCTGGGAAAGCAAGATGACTCCTCAAGGTAATCAATGGTCTTCAGAGATAATGCTGGGTGTATAAGTTGTCTGCACAGATGGCCACCGACCATCCCTGCCATCCCTGTGAGAACATGCCACCGTTTGCATAGAGTTGGAGGATGTTTCCCCATCTCTGAAATCTAGGCTGGCCTGTGCTTCTGTGGCCAAGGTGACAAGGCAGAGTGATGTGTGAATTCTGAAATACGGTTCTTAACCTGGAAGGTTCTACAGTCATTCTCTGGGCATCTAGCTGTCATGTAAAGAAGCTCAGACTAGATACCTGAGTGGGAGACCATGCAGAGAGAGAGAGAAAACGAGCCACCCTCAGACATTCCCCAGAACAGAGCACCCAGATAAATTAGTCACATGACAGCAACATCACCTGGAATAGAGACAACCCACCTCCACCCAACCTTGCTGAAACTGCAGATCCAGGCCAGTGCATGGGTGTCGCCTTAAGTCACTACATTTTATGGTGGTTTATCGCACAGAAATGTAATAGATAACTGAAACTTTGGAGAGTTTCTACCTCAAACCAATTCTATTAAACAAAGACTCTGAGCTTTGAATGAAGTGTTGGTGATCTAAGTGCAGGCTGTAACATTTGCTTCTTCCATTTCCCTGAGGAGCGTCTTAGAGGTAAATGTCGCCTTAGAGGCATGTGTAGCCTATAGCATGTGTTTTTTTCCAGCTATTTTTCTCCAAGTTTCCTCTTACATATCTATTACATGGAAGAGGCTGTGCTGTGGAATATGGCCACATCGAATCATGTACATTGAGTGGTGCTCACTCTAAACTGGCTGTGCCCATAGTCTAGGTGCAGGTGAGTTGACATAAGAGATTTTTAGGGCCGGGTGCAGTGGCTCATGCCTGTAATCCCAGCACTTTGGAAGGCTGAGGCGGGTGGATCACCTGAGGTCGGGAGTTCGAGATCAACCTGACCAACATGGAGAAACCCCGTCTCTACTAAAATTACAAAATTAGGCGGGCATGGTGGCACATGTCTGTAATCCCAGCTATTTGGGAGGCTGAGGCAGGAGAATTGCTTGAACCCAGATGTGGAAGTTGTGGTGAGCCAAGATTGTACCACTGCACTCCAGCCTGGGCAATAAGAGCGAAACTCTGTCAAAATAAAAAAGAGGCTTTTAAAGGGAAATAGTGTTCTTTTTCTTCCCTTGGACTCTGAAACTCTCTATTCAAATTCTGATTATCTTCTAGGTGAGGGAAAATGGCTGGTAACACTAGTTAAACAACCACTATTATCCTGGTTAACCAATCTATAATGCACATTAGAGTGAGGATTATATAATTCTCATTTCAGAGAGAAATATAATACACATTAGGGTTTTCAACTGGAAGTAGAGTCCCTTGTGCTTAGAAGGCTCTAAAAAGCAGGCCTAACATCTGCCTTACCTAGTCTCTCCATAAAAACCAAATGGCTCAGAAATTATGCTAAATTACCCAAATTGATTAAACTAATTCAGAATCATAAACCAGGCCTTGGAAATCTTCAGTGGGTAGATCTGTCCAATTCCTGTCTAGTTCAGTAGGATTTCTATTATATGTATAAAGTACCAATTGGGCAAATTCACCCTTACATTTAATTCATGCATAATATTAGTTTCTGAAACTTCTTCACTTTAACAGAGATATAATTAATAGGTATAATTTTGAGCCAAAAGAAAAAGAAATACTGATATAGCAATGCAGGTAGCTAGGCTTAATGAAAAGAATGCCAGCTTTGAATGCTAAGTCTATAGGCCCCTGTTCTTCTTCTAAAGGATACACACTTGTGCAAATATTTAAAAATTTCTGCGTGTGTCAGGTACCGCAGGTTGGCTGCCATGACCCCTTCCTAAGTCCCTTCTCTCTGGCCACTTCTCAGCTACATGTGGCCAAGAAGCAACTTCTGATCAATGAAGCAAATGTGGAAAAGTCTGTAGGATGGACTCCTGGGGAAGCTTTGGTTTTGGTGACAGAAAGGGACAATCTCTGCAATGTGGCTATTCATCCTCTCGTTCCTCACCCTTTTTCATTCTGAAAAGTCTACAGGATGGTGGTGAGGAAAGAGAAAAAGGGCATAGACATTTACCAGCATATTCTATTCCAAAAGTTCTGAAAGGCTTACGACTAGACTTCTTTGTTATAAAGGACAAGTTAACCCCCATGTGTTTTATCACTTTAAGTTCAGGTGTCTGTTTCTTGCAGCTGAAAGTCATTTCGGTTTTCACTGTTTGTTTCTCTCTTATTGATACAGGAGCTTCCTCTATGCCCTAATCTAGAAAATGGCTACAGTGATTCCTGCTCTGCAGAGATATTCATGAGAAGTAAATGAGGTGATAGCAAGTGAGAAATAAGTAGCCATTGAAAGGCAGCTAGTTGGCACTATGCTCCTAAATCAGATACTGAGGGACACGTCTGTCTTTGCTTTACTTCACTACTCTGTTACTATGGGTATCTTTCCAAAGACTTGGCAATTACTTCATCTTAACTAGGAAAAGGAGTAAGGAGAATGAGTTTTGTTGAGAAGAGGGAAGTAGAGATTTTCTTTGTCTGTTAATGTTTTGGAATCTTGAGCTGGATACTGTGGTATGAGCTATTAGGGAGGCTGAGGTGGGAGGATCACTTGAGGAGTGGAGTTTGAGGCTGTAATACACACTGATCTTACCTGTGAATAGCCGGTGCACTCCAGCCTGGGCAACTTAGTGAGACCTCATTTCTAACACATACAAAATGTAGAATCTTACATATTTCTATTTTCCAATCTTTTTGTCATTGCCTAGCTTTTCTAGTGGATTCTTACATATACATATACACATGCATGTACACATGCACGGGTATGTACACACATACCGTCTATGAAGACAGTGAAGATGATGCAGCTGAATTTATCAGTAATAACTCATACAAAACATACAATATATAGAATCTTACATATTTCTATTTTCCAATCTTTTGTCATTGCCTAGCTTTTCTAGCGGATTCTTACATATACATATACAATATGTATGTACACATGCATGGGTATGTACACACATACACCAGTCTATAAAGACAGTGAAGATGACGCAGCTGAATTTATCAGTAACGACTCCACGTGTTGGACCTTGTTGCCAATTTAAATTCTCTCGTTACTTCACTACTGGTCAGTATAGTCTGTATTTCTAAAATGTCATAATTGTCCCCATAAGTCATACAGTTTTGCCATTTCCAAAGCATAGTTTAACAGTCTATGGACTGAGAGGCAAGTTGACCAAAGAAGACATTTGTTTGTTTTATTTTTAACCACAAATGGAAATCAGCTTATTCCATAAACCTGGCTTTAGGGAGATTATTTCATTAGATTGTAAGGTAATGTTATTAGCAGGCAGAAAATTCCTTTTGGCTTTCGAACAGTCTTAATCCAACTCTGGGACTATAATACATTCCTAAGGTATTTTTCATTGTTCTCAATACACTAAAAACATTGACTTCAACTTGTAAAGCCATAAAATATTTGCAGTTCTTTTCAAGTAACAATACCAGAAAGCCTGTATCATGCTGGGTTAATTCTTGTTTTATTTTATTTGATTCCATTTTATTTTTCCCAGAAAGTGGAGTCTGAGATAAAGGCAAGCTCCCAGCTATGAGAGATAATACACCAAGTACCCTTCTATTCATTTAGCAGTTTGTGTGGAAGATTCAAGGAGGTCTTCTGAGAAAATAGGCCACACGTCCTTCTGGGACCCAGTCAAACATCTCACAGTGCATTCTGAGACCCAGTTGCCTCACTGGGAATCGACAATCTCAACCATTTCCAAGGGAAACCCAGAGCCCAGTGTCACTTGGACATGTTCCCTGTCCTTGAATTACATCCCAATCGAACCAGGAAGCCAATTATTGGTCAAATTTTGTATTTCTAGAGCTCAAGACATTTTGGTAATTCTCCAAGGAAAAATCAAAACAAAACTTTTTCAAAATGCAAATATCCTCTGTGGAATTTCTTGAGTGCAAGGGTATTTAGGGTCACAATGTCCAAATGCCCTTAGGACCCACAGTGATCATTTTCTTTTGGTTTCCTGTTCCTGGAAAACTGCTCTCTAGATTGTTTTGATTAAGCCCAGTTTGAGGAGCCAGATACTTAGCACATTCTCCACCATATTTTATGATAAATCTCATTCAATTTCCCGTGTAGGGTGGCAAGCTTTATTGCTTAACAAACATTGCATCTACCCTGCCATAATTTATATCTGAATGGGTTTATTACAGGCGTTACATTTCATTCATTGTGCAGCTAATTCCATAACATGCTTCCTGCTTTCTGTGTGGCTGTTTGGCCATTATCAGCTTCCAAGACAACTGAATCTTTCCCTTGCAGTTTCACAAAATGGTTTATGAATATGTAATACAAACTGTGTTAACAAGGCAAATATACTTCATTTCTTTTATGGCTATTTCCAGGCTGTGGCTGGGAAGAAGAGGCATAACAGTGTGTCTCACTTAGAGTGTGTTGTGCCCTTAATATAGAAATGTGCTCCCCTTAGCGGTTCTGTGTGAAGGTTTGCATTGTCTTTGAGCGAGCCGTGTACTTTTGTGCGGCTCCCTGTGAAATGAGCCCCAGTCGACCTCCCATGGATTCAATTATCTTCTCTACACGGATGGCACGTTCTTCTCCTTGCCTCCCCCAAGCTCGCTCTCCTAGTGTGGTCCGACGTGGCATTCTGACTACAAAATAGCTCCATTTGGGCGCCCTGCCGTCATGGTGGGAAAAGAATTGCTCGTTTTCCGCATTTGGCTCCTTCCCTCGGTAGTTTTCCCCATGACCTTCATACCAAAGTCAAGGGCTTGTCCGGCTGAGTGGGAGACACTCTGATCAGTCTCTGCTTTGGAAAGCAAGGGCCCACCTGGTCGACAACTGTTTATAATTCCACAGTGACTTGCTAGGAAATAGCTATCCAAATGCATTTCCAGGCCCCCTTGCACCCACTAGGGTGTAGAGGACTGCTTCCCACCTGGGTCACCTCCCTCTCCTTAACAGTATACAGAAGACCGCTTTAAGTTAGAAGTGTATAAAACATATGAGATGTGCCCTTTATTGAACACCCATTATTCCAGGGATTTTACATCATCATATTGTTTTTGAAATAAGAATTATTTCCATTCACAGGTGAGAAAATTGAGGCTCTGAGAACTTAAGCAACTCCTTCTAGGTAACACTTCCAATGAAGGCCCCAAGCAGGGCTTCAACTTGCCAATATCTGAGAAACAAAATCCATGGCCCCCTGCTAAACCGATTTCAAATCCATCCACTTACGTGCATACCCAATGCCACCATCTTCGGGTTAACTAGCATCAACCTGCAAGGAATACTGAGCAGCTCCTTCCCACATGCTCTCCCACATCGTTTCTTATCTTCATCTGGTCGACACTCCACCCTGCAGTCAGGTGCTTCTTATTAAGCAGCACCGTCCACTCTACTTTCTGCAGTGCAGGGAGTCTTTTACACCTACTATCCTATGTGGTAGCCACGAACCACATGTACTTATTGAGTGCTTGAAATGCAGCCAGTGGGACTGAACAGCTGACATTTTAAATTACCAAGTTTTTAGTCATTTAAAGGTAGAGAGCCACACATAGCTAATGGCTACTGAACTGGAAGGCACAATTCCAAAGTATAAATCTGACCAAGTCTCACTACAGCTCAATACTATTCACAATATTCCCATTTCTCTTCAGTTAAGAACCCAAGTCTCTAAGCCAGCTTGTAAAGGCTGCCTGATCCATCTTCCATGGAAATCCAGGATGAGTTTGCACCATCTCCACCTCACCCTCTGTGCACCAGGCCCTCTGGCATTCCTCCACTTTCTAAACCATGCTGTGTTCCTTTCCTGCTTGGGTCCCTCACTCAGAACATACTCTACGTGAAATTTTCTGCTGCATGCACCTTAGCCCACAAGTTGAGTATCCTTCTCCTTCGTGGAAGCCTTCTCCACCCATTGGTTTCTATGATCTCTCCTGGACCTGCTCATATCATCTTGTTCTCCTTCCTGTCCCTCCAGAACCACACTATGAAATTATGTATTTAATCTTCTAATTTTGCAATTAAAGACTTTCTCCCTCTATTAGTTTCTGATTGCTGCATAACAAGCTATCACAAACTTAGTGGCTTAAAACAACGCAAGTTTATTTTCCTACAGTTCTGGAAGTGAGGCATCTAAAATGGACCCACAGGACCGCGCTCCTTCTGGAGGCCTTCTGGAGTGAGAACTCATTTACTTACACCTCCCGGCTTCTACAAACCACCTGCCTTCTTTGGCTTGCAGCCCCTTCTCCATATTCAAAGCCTCCTGATCCTCTGCCAGCCTCTTTCATCAAGGACCCTTGTGATAACATTGTGTCCACCTGCATAATCCAGGTTAAGCTCCTCATCTTAAAGTCCTTCACATCTGAAAATTTCTTTCTGTAGTGTAAGGAAACATTTTTACAACTTCTTGGGATTAGGATTTGGACACTTTGAGGGATCATTATTCTGCAAACCACACTGCCCAACTTTATTATAAACCTCGCAAGAGCAAGGACTGACTACTATTGCCAAGTACAGTATCTGGCACACGTGTGTGTGTGTGTGTTCAATAAATGAACAAACACTACAATACAATCTCTTTATCGGAAAGAAACCACCTTGCAGAAGACCACATACAGCTTACTTAGCAACCGTGTAGCCCATACATTTTTGGACCTATGATTATCACTCTTCTTACACCAACTATAGACAGAGGTGGGACTACAGGCCCTAACTAGCCTGTCCTCCTTGTGAGCTTTATGAATGTGTCTCACTGGGCTCTGTCCTGCCTTCTCTTTCCATCTCACCAGGCTTGTTCAGAATCACTGTTGCCAGTTCGGACTGCTAACTCACACATTGAACTGATCATATCCTTTAATTAGAAGAGAGATATCACTTGAACAGGAATCCAGGCAAATCTAGGCAAACACTTTGATAGCGGCCATAGTATTTGAGCTGACCTCAGAGAAGCACTTTCAAAAGTTGTTTATTTTTTCTCTCTGAGGATGCTGGGTGGAACAGCAGACATTAATAAGTTTCCATAAGCCACAGTGGCCATTTTTCAGATCATGGGTTCATATACATAGAAACACACACGCATGCTTATTTCTGTATAATCTGGTTTTTTTAATGCATACAACAAAAAACTCATGCTGACAGCTGTTCCCCCATCAGTAAATTTCAATATATATGTTTTTCATAAATCACGCATCATTCAAGAATGTTTTGGAGCTAAGTGGGCATTAAAATCACCAAATCTGGTCGGGCGTGGTGGCTCACGCATGTAATCCCAGCACTTTGGGAGGCTGGGGCAGGCAGATCACGAGATCAGGAGATGGAGACCATCCTGGTCAACATGGTGAAACCCTGTCTCTACTAGAAATACAAAACTTAGCTGGGCGTGGTGGTGCATGTCTGTAATCTCAGCTAGTTGGGAGGTAAGGCAGGAGAATCACTTGAACCAGGGAGTCAGAGATCGCAGTGAGCTGAGATTGCATCGGTGCACTCTAGCCTAGAGACAGAGTGAGACTCTCTCACCAAAAAAAAAAAAAAATCACCAAATCCAATGCGCTGATGTCTCTAGCCCCTTCATTCCGCTGAGGAATCTGAGGCCCAGAGCATGGAATTTGGCCCAGGCCTACCAAGGTGCTAGTGGCAGGGAATGCTTTGATCCCTAGGTCTGTGCTTTTTCAACAGTCACACTTTCTAGAAATATTTCCTAGAACTTTGTTCCTTAGGTTTCTCATATTCTGATCTTCCTGTGAATGTGGATTTAGACTCTAACAAATCTAGATGAAAATCTTGGCCCTGCTCACTTCCAGTGTTTCTGGCACTGACCAAGTTAACCTCTCTGACCACTTTTTCTTCATATGTAAAAGAAAAGAGAAGGGGCTGGGCGCAGTGGCTCCTAGCACTGTAATCCTAGTACTTTGGAAGGCCAAGGCAGGTGGATCCTTTGAGGTCAGGGGTTCAAGATCAGCCTGGCCAACACGGTGAAACCCCATCACTATTAAAAATACAAAAATTAGCTGGACATGGTGGTGCATGCTTGTAATCCCAGCTACTCAGGAAGCTAAGGCAGAAGAATCGCTTAAACCCAGGAGGCGGAGGTTGCAGTTAGCAGAGATCATGCCACTGCACTGCAGGCTGGGCGAAAGAGTGAGAAAAGGAAAAGGGGAGGGGAGGGGGAGGGAGAAAAAAGAAAAGAGAGGGAGAGAATATTAGCTTTCTCATGTGGTTGTTGCCAGGATTAAATGAGATAATGCTTACAGCATCACATTTTACTGTATTTATCATCATACTGACAGAGCATTCTGTCTCTCTCCCCTCCTTCCTTCCCCTTTGTATCTGCCTCTATGGAGACCTGTTCTTCTCTCTGCAATTTGTCAATTCATCCCCACAGTACTCTCTGCAATTTGTCAATTCATCCCCACAGTACTCTCTGCAATTTGTCAATTCATCCCCGCAATACTTGTGGCTGGATCTCAATACTTGATACTTATCAAGGATTACCATGAGTCAGACATTCTACCAGTGCTGAGCACAGAAGGAAGGAGGCCTTGTCCAGGACCCCATGGTGCTTAAAGTCTAGAGAAGTGTCCAGAGAAGTCAACAAGTGAGGAGGTGCTCGTGGGTCAGGGTGATTCGGGAGGCACAGCTGGGCCATAGGAGAAAGAACCCTGCCCAACTTTGGCACCAGACAGCATCTAGTAATAAAAGTGGTATCTGTGTTGAGACCTATGGAACGTACAGGCATTAGTGAAGAAGAACAGGACAAAGTTCCCAGCAATGGGACAGGCATGAGTGAAAACCAGGAGGTGAATGGTATGGACCATGGAAGGGTGGACAGAGGTGAATTGTGGCTGGATCTTGAGTTGTGGCGTGGGGCTAAAAGTCAAGACTCAGAGTGGGCAGGGGAGAATGCAGCAGGACTGAGAGGCCAGACATGTGGTAGGGAAGGGAGGGATCCGTGTCCTCTGAGGTCAGTCCATTCCTGCACCTGACACTGAGCTGGGCCTTGAGAATGTAGCAGGGGAGGAAACAGAGGAGCTCCTTGATTCCATGGCCTTCCATTCTCTTGAGAAGAAGCGAAGTAAGAGGCATGGCCAGCACATATGAGGAGCTCCGAGCATCTAGGAGTTACCAGGGAATTAAGTGTGAGCTCTGAGTCACAGACCACAGCAGAGGCAGAGATTTCCAGTAGAGCCCAGCTTCCGGGGCTGTCTTGGCACGTCACAGTGGTCCATGGGATGTGGACTCCCTGGGCTCTTACATTAGTGCTCACAGAGTCAGGAATGTGGGCTTTTCAATAAAAGTGCCGGCAATGGGCCCAGAGGGAGCCCCAGCTCAAATGAGCTTTTATATTTTTATGTGGAACGTAATCAAGTTTAGCCATGATTGAGGCTGCCTGTTACCGCTATTAGAGCGTTTATGGTTCTAAGGGGGATATGAGACTTTGACAGTGCGTGCTTGCAACTAAAAGCAACAGGGTGTGCTGAGTCAAGAAGCCACCTTGAAATCCCAGGAACATATAACTTGGGCTGATGTACATTCCCTTTGAAAGCTTTGACTGAGAGGGCTGCATATTCACAGGTTCCAGAGAGGGTCCACTCAGGAGGGACAGTAGGATCATAAATGTAATAACCATGTGTAGGTTCTCTTCATGCTTTATTTATCATCTTCAGGACCCCTACAAGGTCTTTCCCATTCACTGGGCAAATTTTCCATGCATTGAAATCCAGGCTCAGAGAGCTTAGTGGTTTCTCCCGGAGGGCATAGTCGGCAAGTAGGTGAGTTTCTTGTGTCTGCTGTAACAAATCATCACAAATAGGGTAGCTAGAAATAACAGAAACTTATTCTTTCTCAGTTCTGGGGCCAGAAGTCCCAAATCAAGGTGTGGGCAGGGTTGGTTCCTTCTGGGACACTAAAGAAGAAATCATCCCTTAGCTCCCACGGCTGCTGGTACTCCTCCGCATTCCTTGGCTTATGGTGCATCACCCTATCTCTGCCTCCCTCCTCACATGCCAGCCATCAAATTTAGAGCCCACCTTCATCTTGAGATTCTTAACTGACTATGTCTGCAAAGGCCGTCTTTCCAAATAAGGTTACATTTTGAAAATCTGGGTAAACATCAATTTGGGGAGGACGTTATTTAAGCGTAACAGTAAGAAATGGACACAGGGACTGAGCCAGGTCTCTGTGGGTGCAGCCACCCACACATGGGACGCATAGTTGCATGATGTTTCATTGCTGACAGCACCTCTGGCTTCCCTGTGCTCCAGAGTCCCCTGCAGCTTTATCTTATTTCCTCACTGTAGGTTGGCTCCAAACCACTTCTCTCAAGTACAGACCAGGTCTCTGCAAACCTCTCCTTAGCCAGGGATACAGAGAGCCCTGAAAGAGTCACAAAGCCCCCTAAAACCCTGTAGGGAAACACCATGGTGCGGGAAAGAAGAGAACCCTACTGCTCTTGGAACGTGACACAACAGCTAGTCTTACCAACACTCAGCTGCTCGTAAGCTGGTGACTTTGGGAAAGTTCCTTTACCTCTCGGAGCCTCACTTTCCCTATCTGTAAATTGGGCACAAAATCCCTTAGGTATGTTTTCGGGAAATAAACAGGTTAAAGGGCATACAACTTCTGAAGGCTCCTGGCAAAGAGTAGGGGCTCATCAGATGTTTGCTGAATTTCAGTCTACTTGCTTCTCTCAGTGACAGAGGAGGAAAGCAAGACCCCAAAAAGAGAAAGGTTATTTGAGCTCTGTCAAGTACAAGGTGATCTACGGGAATAGCTGTAGATATAACTGTCCATCTATCACGGACAAGCATACATATATACACATGCATATACCCCAAATGTGTTTAAACATCATTCCATGGAAATATGATGAATATGTGCAAACAGCTATGCCTCATTTATCAACCCATCCATCCATCTCTTCAGTTGAGAGCCTATGCTATGTATCACAACCCGTGTAAATGCTGCACTTACTTACATTGAGTGCATTTAATCTTCATACCTAAACTTGAGGTCTCCATTTTTATACCCTGTTGTACTGACAAATATGCACAACTTCCCCCAAGTTGAGTCACCCAGAAAGTGACTGGGGAGCACAGAGCATGAGCAGTTACCTCCTCATGGCTAGGTCAGGAAAAAGTTGAGGAGAAAGGTGGCATCTGAGCGGTGCCTTGGAAAAGTAGCAGCCACACAGCTCACAAATCATCTGTGGCTCACTATGTGGTAGAGGAAACCTGGGAAGCAGAGCCAGATAAATTCAAGTTGATATTCTGATTCTGCTGATGGCTGGCTCTGTGATCTTGAGGTACTGAGTATGCCTGTCTGAGCCTTTATATTTGCATCTGTTAAAAGTGAATGAGGCAGGATAAGGTGTTTCACACCTGTAATCCCAGTGCTTTGGGAGGCTGAGGCTGAAGGACTGCTTGAGGCCAGGAATTTGAGGCCAGGCTGGGCAATGTGGCAAGACCCCATATCTACAAAACTTTTTTTTTAAGTTAGTAAAAGATGTAAAGATAGAAAACTGTTTGGCAGGACCAGTTAAAGGATAATATGATGCACGGGTATATAACAGAAAAGCACATGTGTGTATGAAGAGACGCACAGAACGCCCACTGCAGCACCATCCATAGTAACTCCATATGGAACTAACTCCAATGTTCACCTACGGTGAAAATGATATGCTATGCTATATTCACATGATAGAATACATTAGGGCAAAGATAATGAACAAAGTACAACTAGAAAGAACCATATAATTGGATCTCACCAGTATAATGTTCATCAAAAGAAGCCAGTACATACTGTATAATTCCATTTATGTAAATTTCAAACACAAGGGGAAACCGTGTAATATATGGGGTTAGAATTGGGATTAGTGGGCCAGACAGATGCAGTGGCTCACACCTATAATTCCAGTACCTTGGGAGGCCGAGATGGGTGGATCACTTGAGGTCAGGAGTTTGAGAACAGCCTGGCCAACACTGTGAAACCCCATTTCTACTAAAAATACAAAAATTAGTCAAGCATGGTGGCACATGCCTGTAATCCTAGCTACTCAGGAGGCTGAGGCAGGAGAATCACTTGAACCCAGGAGGTAGAGGTTGCAGTGAGCTGAGATCACTCCAGCCTGGGTGACAGACTGAGACTCCATCTAAAAAAAAAAAAAAGAACTAGGGTTAAGTGGTGAGGGTGAGAGCAGAAGATGGTGAGAGGATGTACCTGGAGTGCTGTCCTCATTCTCTTTCTTGACCTGGGCACTGTTCCCAAGGACTTATGTCTGTGAAATCTCTCAGCTTACAGAGTTATGATCTGTCAAATTTATATACATATATACATGTAAAATATTTTAATAAAAGTTTTTTTACTCATATGGCACAGCAGCTGGCTTGTAGAACATTTTCAGCAAGTGCAAGTTTTCTTTTCTTCAATTATTGAACCACAATTTCTGCAAGAAAAGAACCCTCCATCTGCAAATGAGTTTCTTGGTGACCTCAAGCCACTGAGGCACTCACAATATGGGGAGAGGAGCCATGCAGAGGGCCAGGAGGGCACAGAAGAAAGGTCAGAACATCGGAAAACAGGAAGGGAGGCAGGCAGGGGTCTTTTTCTTTTTCTTTTTCTTTCTTTTTTGTTTGTTTGTTTTGAAACTGAGTTTCACTCTTGTTGCCCAGGCTGGAGTGCAATGGCGCAATATGGCTCACTGCAACCTCCGCCTCCTGGGTTCAAGAGATTCTCCTGCCCTCGTCTCCTGAGTAGCTGGGATTATAGGCATGTGCTATCATGCCCAGCTAATTTTGTATTTTTGGTAGAGACAGGGTTTCTCCATGTTGGTCAGGCTGGTCTCAAACTCCCCACCTCAGGTGATCCGCCCACCTTGGCCTCCCAAAGTGCTAGGATTACAGATGTGAGCCACTGTGCCCGCCCGCAGAGGTCTTTTTAGTATTAGTTTAAGTCTCTGTGGATTCCCAAAGCAGAGATTCCCTGATGACTATAAAAGTGGGTATCCATTCATGGTGCCATCTATTGTTTTTTTTTCAAAAGTTTTGAAAATCAACCTGGACTCCCAGCCGTATCATTCAAATCTCTGCAGAAAAAGCTGTGGCCCACCTGGCCAACTTCCTCTCTGCTTCCCCTTTTCTCTCACTCCCAGATATCCAGTCACACTGACCTTTGCCTGGCTTCCACATCTCCAGATGTCAGCTTAAATAACAACCCCCCAGCCCACAGTAGCTTCCTCCTAAAGGGTTCTTTTTCTCCATCTGTGTCCTTTTGTCACTCTGGAATTGTCTCCGATTTTAATTCATTCACACTCATTTGTCTCTTTGCTTGTATATTTTCTGTTTCCTCTTCTATCAAGTTCATGCTAACCATTGACTGCACTATTGCCCCTCTCTAGCGAATGCCAGCAAGCACCCTTCACACAGCAGCCTGGTACAAGACACTCCTCGAATACATGGAATCAAAGCCATCTTCAACTTGTTTGTAGAAACATAATAGATTTTCTTCTCCCTCTTAATGTTTAAACAGCAAGAGTATTTTCACACAGGTAATTCCAGATTATATGGATCCTGAGTATCCTAAGTCATTGCAGAAGGGTGTTTGCAGTACAGGGATTTGAAACTGTAACACAGGAACCAGACAAGATGGAATGAATGACAGAGGGCCAGATATCACAATAGGGAGTGGTGGGGACAGAGGCAACTGAAAAGCCAGCACAGGACCGAGCAGAATGTAGCAAGTGTCTGCCAGTTCTCTCCCACTGCTGCCATTTTGGGATGTGGATGTCTTGTTTCCATATCCCTTGGTTCTAAGACAGGACATCAAAATCCCACATTTTTTGTTTTTGAGATGGCGTTGCTCTGTCACCAGGCTGGAGTGCAGTGGCACAATCTCGGCTCACTGCAACCTCTGGCTCCTGGGTTCAAGTGATTCTTCCACCTCAGCCTCCCAAGTAGCTGGGACCACAGGTACATGCCACCATGCCCAGCTAATTTTTGTATTTTTAGCAGAGACGGGGTTTCACCATGTTGGCCAGGATGGTCTTGATATCTTGTCCTTGCTATCTGCTCACCTCAGCCTCCCAAAGTGCTGGGATTACAGGCATGAGCCACCGCACCTAGCCAAAACCCGACATTTTTAATATCAACTTTACCAGTGTTTTAATATTAGTAATACATTTAACATTTCTTTACAAGTGTCTAGCCAGTGTTTAGCAAACTATTTCTGCAGGCTGCCTGCAGCTGACATCCTCCATGCTGACCCTCACCAGGCATTTTAGAAAAGATAGACAGGCCTTCAGAGAAGGGAGATGGCTCAGCACACATCACATGGCGAGGATGGGGTAAGGCGAGGTCTGGGAAACTCAAGCTCGGAGCTCAATGCAGTTTCCACTTCACCCACGATGAGAAACACCTCTGTGCACACATCTGACTTAATTGAGATAAACCAGCCACCATAAAATTAAATTATGTCTCAAATTAAACGCACTATATGGAGAAGATCCTATGTGCCCCTCTTTATTGGCATTACTTGAAAGCTCACAGCTCAGTTGTAAGAGCCCATCACAACAATCTTAGGGAAGAGGAGGAAGGCTACGTTCACATTTGACATTAATTTCCAGCCAACCTGGAATCAGGGTGTCCCCACAAGGTGCCGTGTTGGAAAATGTTCCATTGTAAAGACCTGAGCCCTCGCTGCTTGCAGCAGCCCCTTTTTAATTCTGTCTCAGCAGCTTGGGCCTAACTCTGCTATAGAAAAAGTAATCGTAAATCTGCATGAAGTTTCTGATGATTAGTTTTGGTTGGAATTGGGCCAAAGAGTCAGACTTTTGCCAATTCCATATGTACATGTGGGTTCTTTAAAGAAAGAATTTGTTAATCCTTCCCACTAGGCTGAGGATAAAAAGTTTAGGGGCCTCGTAGAGGAGACAGTCTCCCTGACTTTACTTCTATGTGGAGAGGGTGTGCAAGGACCGGCCACCTTAGTAAATGCTCTAATGACAATCCTGCCTCACTTTATACTCACTGTGGCACAGAGAGACACAGATTATAAATTCTTTAGACAGACGAGGAAGCTGAGACTTATTTTCAGTAACTGGCCTAAGTGTATGCAACTAGAAATATGTTACACTTGAGTCTGTACCTGTCCTCCCTGATTGCAAAGTCCCTTTGCACAGACATGCAGCTCACACATACACATCATTCTGTACCAAATGATGCCAACTACTACATTTTACCAATTAGCCAGTGGTGAATGATCCACGTTGTTGACTATCATCTACCTGTTTTACTTCCCTGTTCTTCTAAAACCTTGGATGATGTGCAGGGCATGATAGCAGTTGACTTAAAGAAGAGAAGGAAATAAATTAAAAAGAAAACATAAAAACCAGCCAATGGTAAAAGCAGTTCCTATACTATTTAAAATAATACAAACTAAAGAATAAAACAATGTAAAAAGAATTTAAAAAAAAAGCAAAGCAAGACTTCCAAATTAAAGGTATAAAGACTATTTTAAAATTCATTTAATTAACCAGTGCTCCATTCTGACAGTGAACAGTTGGTTTTTGATGGGTTACAATGACTTTAGGAATGGGAAGATAGTAAGAAAGCCGTATGCTGAGGTCCAGAGTCCATGGCTTGGGGTTCAGGCAATCAGGGCTATACCTACTCTCACCTCTCTCTAAATACATGTCATTTGGCACATTACTTCATCTCAACCTCTGTACCCAAAATAAGGAGAGCATCCCCTGGTAACAGATGAAATTTCCAGTCCAGTCAGAAGCAGGAAAACAGAAGGCTTCAAAAGGGAATTCCCACATGCTTTAAATTGACGTCCTATTTGCACCTGTACCCAAGTACCCCCCCCCCTTCTTCCTGCTAGTGGGACTTAGAACCATGTCTACCTGATTCTGAAGTCCCACAGGGTATGGGAAGGGGAACTGGAAAATGTTACTGCATTGGCAGTGTGGGTTTTGTCATTGCAAAAGGGAGAGAAACTTGCCATTCCAAATATGAGACAGCTTGTTTTTCAGGCATCTGAGTTCTCTCCTGATGGCTGTGGGACCTCTACACAGGAATCACTTAGAAGTTGCGGACATTTGTGGGAACACACACACACACACACACACACATACACACGTGCTGCAAATTCTAGCAGAGAAAATGCAGCAACTCCACCCCTATTGCAAAGCATCTCCAGCCTAAGTTCATTTGGGTGACAATAAAGAACCGAGAATCAGGCAGACGTGGTGTCAAGTCGCTCACAGGAGGAAGTCAGAGTGTGGGTGCACATGCAGGAGGGAAGGTCCTCTCCTGAAGGTTTCAATTTTACTACTCAATGCTACAATAGGAAACCAATTTGTTACCAGGGGACAGGATAGAGGCAAAGACAGGAGACTGAGTTTAAAGAACAGAACGATTCATATTTTTCAGCTGTTGTGTCCTCACCAGATGAAGGACAGAGAAGCAAATGTCATTGAGCAGGTTTATGTCGTCACGTATTTGGAGAGTTTTAAGAATACTTTAGAGACCATCTTTCTTCATTTTTACAAACAGAAAACCGAGTCCTGAAGAGAGATTAAATGACCCCTCACTTCTTGGAACAGATTAAGTCAGTGCTTCTCAACTAGGGGCTGTTTTGCCCCCATCACAACCCCTGCCCATCTCTAGAGGACACTTGACAATATTTGGAACATTTTGGTTGTCATAACTTGGGACGGGGATGGGGGAGAGGTATTGCAACCAGCATCTGGTGAGCAGGACCAAGGATGCTGCCAAACATTGTAAAATGCACATGACAGCACCCACCACAAAGAACAATCCAGCCAAGTGCTTCAAGAGGGCCCAAGTTAGAACACCCTGAATCAATATGACATTTACCTTTTACACAGCCATATTACCCTCTCTAAACAGTCTGTGCCCATCGTCAACTAAAAATCTTTGAATACCTCCCCTCCCCAATTGCTTGTGACCCCACAGTCCTTAAATAATTGACTTTTTCTGGAGCTTAACATGAGTCCTGAGAGTTCTTGATCCCTATCTTGTAGAGTTAACAACCAATATTTGGAAACATTTGGGTGTAATTACTGCCAAATAGAGATGAATGGTTGAATTGGAGAATAACAAAAATTAAGTTTCCAAATAAGAGAACCCCCGAAAAAAAAATGCTGATAGAAAAATGGAATCTTCAAGGGTATGTTATGACTGCAAATGAACTGCGAGCTAAAATAAACTCAGTTGATCTCCCAACACAAATGGCAATTGTGGGTTGAATTTAGTTTAGGTATGCTGCAATTGTAGGTAAACATACTGAATGCTAATGGTTTTATAATAGTCTTATTAATTCACCCTTCATAGTTAATGTTTAAGATAAACTCTGTGTCTTTAGAGTAATTTATGCATTCCACTTTTAGAGAATTCCAATTGAATGAATATGAACCTAATCATTCTACACAAATGTTCTCCAAGGAGGGAGAGGAAAGTATGAATCGGGCAAAGACTCCCCACTGCTTTATTCATAATGGATCAGCCAATTCATTCCTTATTAATTTAATGGAGTACAAGTAAGCAGCATAACAGCTTGAGTTTAGGAGTGTTTCACAAATGGGGCTTTTTGTCTGTAATCGCTTAATCCTGCAGGCTAGGCCTCATAAATTGAATAAAAGAGGGAGCTGGGTTTTAATTAAGTCCAAAGAATGAAGCTGCATCAAAAACACAACCACCACTGAAAAACACAGGGGTGAAGTGTGTTTGGTTAATATCCCATGCTAACAGCATCCTGGCCCCGGGAGCCCTGACTGGAACCTTTTGATGTTGGGCTGGAGGGGAAATCCTTTCCTCGCCATGGGCTTGCAACCTGAAGGGGAGTGAGAAGAAAGTCCATGTCTCTGAGCTCTTGCCAGCCTTGGCCTCCCTGCCAAGCTGATGCTCAAGCTAAAAAGATATTCCTGCCCCTGGTTTTACATCTATCCACATCTGGCTGAGAAAAAGACTTTTGACCAGGAGCCCAGTTCAGGGGAAAAGTTAAGAATCCTTTCTCAGGAACTTGTGTGCCTTATTAGAAAGAATCTGGACTTCCAAGCCAGACATGCTCAGATTGAAATCTCAGCTGCACAATATAATAGCTATAGGTCCTTGAATAGGATGGAGATAATGTTTTGCTGGGTTACTATTAAGATAAAGTGAGCTTATGTGGTCAGGCACTTGGCAAAATGAGTGACTCATTGAGGATATTCAATGAAAGGCAGTTAGCATTATGGTGATCATCTCTGACCTAGAGTAAAAATGTCTTTTTATAAAAACTGCAATAATAAGCCAAACTGTAAAAAAATTTCCCCACCTCTTCCTATAAATTTTTCCAGAAACTTCCACTTACTGAAGCCTTCAGTGGATCACTCTACTTCTGCAAAACTCCACTCATGGTTCATTGTGGGAGATCTTGTCTACCCCATGGCACCTGAGAAGGCAGAACAATGGCCCCCAAAAGAGCATACATCCTAATCCCTGGAACCTGTGAACGAGTTACCTCGCCTACCAAAGAAGTGGATGCGATTGAACCAAAGATATCTTGGATTAGCTGAGTCATCCCAATACAACCACAAGTTACAATAGAGAAAGAATGAAAGGGACAGGAGAGTTAGTGTGAAAGGGATTGAGCGTAGGAAAGCCACCAATGCTGGCTCTGAAGTTGGAGGGAGAAGCCATGAGCCGAGGAATGCAGGCAGCCTCTAGACATCGGACAAGGCAAGGAAGCGGATTCCTCTCTAGAGGCTTGAGAAGGAACACAGTCCCACAGACACCTTGGTTTCACCCCAGTGAGACCTGATTTGGGCTTCTGACTTCTAGAACTGAAAGATACATTTGTGTCATTTTAAGCCACAAAGTTTGTGGTCATTTGTGAGAGCAGTCATGGGAAACTAATACAGTGCCCAGTCAGACCATCCAAACCCCAGGGGAAATGTACTCTGTTTCTTTGGAAGTGAAAATCTTTGTCTGATGAGTTCAGCTTTGTTCTTTAGCTGACATATTAGCTGACATACCCATTATGATTTCTAGTTATCTAATTTAAGATTATGAATTCCTCCATGACAAGCACAGAGACTACTATCAGGTTCTGTTCAGGCCAGAGTCTAGCACATATTTAAGAAATTTTACTGATTCAAGAGAAGAGCTAAACTGCAAATTTTCTGGGATTATGTATTCCTCGAAGAACAGAAATCACTGTAATAGAAAGAGCTCCCCTCTTAATAAAAACAGCAGAAATGACAGCCGCAAGGATGCCTACCACAATGATGATGACGCGGACCACGTCATTCCCATTATTTATTTCTAATTTTCACAAAAGCTTCACATGGTAGGTATTCTGAATGCCTATTTTACTAAGGAGCACACTGAGAGGTTAATAACTTGCTGAATCAAGATCCATACTCAGTGTCTTTGGGTCCCAAAGCCCTTGACTTTTCCACTACCCAGAAAACTTGAGAAGAGATGCTAGTTTTGCATAAAGTCATTTTAACTATTTTTGTATGATTATGACATTTCCTCATTAAAATTTTAGGGAAAATGTCACCAAAAAAGATAAGGAACACTAAATTCTGCCAAACAAAGATAACACTCTCCCATCCTTTTTGATAGGAACCAGGCAGGGGACTAGAGCCCACATGCTGAACCACTTAAATACACATGGCATCAGACACAAGTAGGCTAGGGAGACAAGGCTTTGGTTGGGCAGGCATGGAGGCTAAGAGAGTTAAGAGAATCCTCCTCACCTAGCACAGGTCCAAGCTGCATCATATCCAGATGAAACGAAAAAGTCTTTTTGGCCAGGCACGGTGGCTCACACCTCTAATCCCAGCACTTTGGGAGGCCAAGGTGGGCGGATCACCTGAGGTCGAGAGTTCGAGATCAGCCTGACCAACATGGAGACACCCTGTCTCGCATAAAAATTTTGTATTTTTAGTAGAAACAGGGTGTCTACTAAAGCTGGGCCTACAGGCGTGGTGGCATGTGCCTATAGGCCTAGCTTCTCAGGAAAATCGCTTCAACCTGGGAGGCGGAGGTTGCAGTGAGCGGAGATCGTGCCATTGCATTCTAGCCTGGGCAACAACAGTGAGATTCCATCTCAAAAAAAAAAAAGTATTTTCTTTCAATCAAACCAGCAGGAGAGCGAGGGTCCATAGTACCTGGGGACAACGCACCATGCTTACACTCTCTCTAGCCACATGTATGCTACTGCAGAATTAGCAAAGATAGGCATGTTCCCATAGATGTGGCATGCACACAGACTGGTGCCTGGAAGCCACAAGCCCCTCCAAGGCCTTCCTGTGCAGGGTCTGATTTAGGAGCTGGGCACCCATGCCTGCCTCAAGCCCAGGATCTGGGCTGAACAGCCTCTTCCACATTTTCTGATGTGAGACGTCTACTGTGTGCCCACTCTAGGCTCCTCATGACTCCTGCCAGTCCTTTCATGGGTGGAGGCTTCAAGTGGTCCTCTAGAACCAGGAGAGTAAAGAGTGACTTATATAGGATCAGAGTAACCATGCAGGTTCATCCCAGGAGCTGTGTGCTCAGTGGGTGATTAAATGTGCTGTTTACTTTGTATCCTCGGATGTCTACTCAGAGTCCTTTTATTAAAGTTTGTGTAGTGCTTCCTAGTCATTAAAACATTATTTGGTAAATGGGCTTACTTTCAGAGGCTGAGATACCCAGAAGCATGGTGGCACCTGTCTGGGGCGGAGACACCTGAGGCATTATTTACAGATTTATGCATCCAACAAGCAAATCTGACACTCCTTTCCTATTCCAGAGTGCAGCCCTTTTCAGTCACCAATCTGTAGGAGAGATCTCTTTTGCACATAAAAGCATCCCACAGCATTGTGATCACACAGGAGAATGGGATAAAGAGAAGGAAGGAAGTCTGGGATAAAGAGGAGGAAAGAAGTTTTGCTGAGTGCCTTCTATGTGCTGTTTGCTCTGCTGAGCTTCAAGTTCCTCATGTATAAATGGGGGGGAATCATGATTCATAGGGTTCTTAATAATGAAGGTAACGATACCCATGCCAATAACAACTGTCAGATGGTCTGCTTTCTGGACATTGTGCTAATTCTTTCCGTGCATTTTCTCACCTAAAAGTTACAACATCCCGGTGGGGACAAGTACTATTTTACAAAGGAGAAGACTGAGGAATGGAGTTTAAGGGAATTTCCCTAGATTGCTGAGCTACTGAAGGTCAGAGACACTATTTTGTCCTTGAGTGATTAGTCTTCTAGGTCCCATAAGCTTAACTTCTGTGGTATCTGCTTCCCATTTCTCAGGCATCACATGTCCCACATTTGGGATAACATAAGAAAATGCATAGTACTGTCTTCCCACTTCAAAGCAGCACTATAAATGGAGACTAACAGTTCATCTAACTGGAGAGGGCAGAGAAGGCTTCCTAGAAGAGGTGGTCCCTCTAGTTCCTTGCTTTTCCCACAAGCACCCCTGTAGGCCCAGCTTTAGGGGTTGGAAGGGGGCATGCAGGTGCCAGACTGAAAAAGTACTTCTGTTCCTTCCCACAAAGAGAAGAGAAAGAGGTCCAGAGAGAAAAAAGCATACAGGTGCCTCTCTCCAGCTTTCAGTACCCAAAGGCTGATTGCAAACAGGTTGTGGCCATTTGGGGCTGTGCCTAGAGGAAGAGAATGCTGGAACCATTCCCTTCTCTTCTTGTGCAATCACTTTTAGAAGCAGCTTGAGAAGAAAGTTTAATCAAAGTGGTTTTCAGACAGCGACATCCCTCAGTCAGGCCCCCACACCTGTGAAGGCCGCTGTGTTCAGACTTCCTATAATATCTCGTATGTGGATATTCTGTAGAATATAGATAGATAGGTATATGTTGAAAACTACCAACTCTGAGAATAAATCTCTCTCTGATAACTGTTGAAAAAGCCTCTTTTATTAACAGCAAATCCTTTTGTTTCGTCTTGCCCCTCCAACAACAACAAAAAATTTTTTTAAAAGAATAGGGATCCCTACTGGCCTTCATTCAAATGCACATTTTTAAACCTAGGACTTCCTTCCTTATCCAAGTAATGGCTTTCAGACAGATTATAAGATCTTGTACCAAATTAAGCAAAAGATCAGGAGAATAAGGACACACTGAGAAAACATGTGCTGCCTCTTTAATATCTTGGGTTTTCTTTAAACATAAAATTATAGCACAATGCACAAAAGGACGGCAGCATTATCCTTTATCACAATACCCAGCCAACTTTAACTCATCTCAAGTGTTATTATAAGAAACAGAATTTACTGCTATGGACTTCTCTTCAATACCACTCCTTCCCTGTTTAATGAAATGTCATTATTCCAATACAAACTCTTTCTTTTTGCAGCCTGTTCCCCCCCACCCAACCACTATATTTCATTTCCTGCAGTTACGTGATATTATTGCCTTTTTTCCACAGCTATTGATTTAGGTGTGTATGGTTATTACAATGCAAAATAAAACAGCTCCCCCATCCATTCTACCTTGTACCACTGAACATTAACTTAATTTGTTTCAAATCTGCATTTGATTTGGCAAGGAAACCATTTATCTTTATGAAGAAAGCCCTCATAAAGTAGAGAGTTTAGGAGATCACTGCTTTAAAAATTTAATAGCCTTGTGTCTTATACACTAGAAAAATGAATTAAACCTTCAAATAGTATGTGTCTCAATGTAACCTTTTTGCATTTCATACTATGTTTAATTTATTATACTCTGGAGGAGGAAAGAAGTTAGAGGACAGATCGCAGCGTGTGGCTTGCTTGGGCATTGCATGAATAAAGTCAAGGTTTACCGCGCATACGCATTGTGATTCGCTAGGAATTCTGGTTCAGCTCATGCTGAAGTTGACATTGCAATTTGAGGTGCTGTGAGAATGGGTTTTGTCCTGGTTTTTTCCACAGTAAAAGAAAGGGCCATCTCCCTGGAACACTCAACGTGCAGCCTGGGGTAGGAGGAAGGAAGTGGGAAAGTAGAGCTTATGAAGGTATAATGATGCTTTTAAAAGATTTCAAAATAAGAAAATACTCCACTCAGAGGTAATAGAGTGCGTCTAAGAAGGAAGGAAACAATGTCTGAGCTTAGGTCTCAAGACCAGGAGATACTGGTATGAATGCCAAAAATAGTATCACGTGTACCCCTTCAATATATACTGCTAATATATACTCATAATAACTAAAAGCAAAAAATTTAAAAATAATAAGAATTAAAAAGAAAGAACTGAGGCTCCAGCCTTTGCTACCTCTTTTAATTGTAGACCTTCTTTTTCTTGCCACCTCCATCTACGATATGTGTGGCTAACACAGGTTAGCGGAATATGAAGTTTAAAGAATAGAAAATTATCAACTTGACAACTTTCACTGAATGAAGAAAATTATCACCATTATCACCACCATCACAGTCATCACCCCCAGGACTATGACTATCACCATCACTGCCACCACCTCAGCATCACCAACTCTATCATCATCACCATCATCACCACCATCACAGTCATCACCCCCAGGACTATGACTATCACCATCACTGCCACCACCCCATCCTCACCAACTCTATCATCATCACCATCATCACCACCATCACAGTCATCACCCCCAGGACTATGACTATCACCATCACTGCCACCA